>CAJHUC010000328.1:0-173653 GCA_905146915.1 Ostreobium quekettii | reverse complement strand
GAGGCGGTGGAGCGGGCGGCGCACCCCGGGCGGGCGCGTGGTGGTTCTGGCGGGTGGGGCTCGTCGCTGGTTCCGGTGGCCCGATGACCGACTTGACGGGTTGAGGCGTTTCTGATTTGTTCGCCGGGTCCCGGACCGGCGTGGCCTTCGGGATGGGGAGGCTGATGGGGATGCTGGCCGGTTGCTGCGGGGTGGCGCTTGGGTTGTCGGGGGTTTGGGGGGCTGTGGGTTTGGGTGTGAGCGTGTAGGGGTGGTGTTTTGGGAGCAATGTGGGTAGCTACTTTTGTAGTTACCTCTCTTTACGGGACATTTTATGGGCATTGCTTCTTCTTTTCTTTCTTTCCGGGAGCTTTTATTTGTGTTTGGGTCGCCTCAGGAGTTCTGAGCGCGGGTGTTTTCATCGGGATGGGGTGTTCCTGATTTGAGCCATGGACACGGGATGGAGACAGTGCTGGAACAAAAACAGATCACGGTTTTCAGATGGCTCCACATGGCCTCAGTTGCCGCGGAGCTCGGTTAATGTAATTAAACCGGATTTCAACAACAACAATCAACACACACACACACACACACACACACACACACACACACACACACACACACACACACACACACACACACACACACACACACACACACACACACACACACACACACACACACACACACACACACACACACACACACACACACACACATCTTTTCCCGCTCGCCGCCGCCGCCCCCCCCCCTTTGGGGGGTGGGTGGGCGGCGGCCAACTCTCCGAGTAACCTGCGGCGCCCGCCCCCGGCGGGTGTCCGCTCTGAGTGTAGGGCCCGACCGGCGCCTGGGGTACCAGGCGAGTACCGGTTGGGCGGAGTAGGCGACGGCTGCACGCGCGCCGCCCGCGCTGGCCGCGGGGAGGCCCGAATCGCGCCGGAGGAGGCCGGGATCGGCGCCGATTCTTCCAAG
Source organism: Ostreobium quekettii (assembly GCA_905146915.1). Taxonomy (NCBI): domain Eukaryota; kingdom Viridiplantae; phylum Chlorophyta; class Ulvophyceae; order Bryopsidales; family Ostreobiaceae; genus Ostreobium; species Ostreobium quekettii. Next base: position 172,702 of record CAJHUC010000328.1, on the reverse strand, counting down.
CGAAAGGCGCGCGCGGCTCTGAGGAGGTCGAGGCCGCGTTGCCCGGCCCCCGCGCTGTGTGTGCCAACGAAGATCGAGGAGATTCCCGACGAAGATCGAGAACAAAGGGCACCGATTCGAGATCTACCGATGGCCAATTTTGGGGGACCCGCGACGGCGCGAGTGGACAACGTGCGGCCTATATTTTTCCTTTGAAAACGAGTTGGCAGAGTGGGAAGAGAGTTCCCTTGAAGGCTGCCTCGGAGATCGACACTTTACCTTCGATCCTATGGGTCGATTGGTGGGGATGGCTCAAGTGAAGGCGGGGCTTGGTGCCCACGATCCCGCACCAAGACCACCCTTGACTACCGATTCTCTAGGCCCCTTTGGAGGCTGTCGCCGAGGGTGTGGGTTGCCAAGGCAAGGCCAAGACCAAGGAGGTGCGGAACTACCAAGGGCAACCCCAAGGGAGCGCGTGGCCCGGCCACCACCAAGGTAGGATCGACTTGGTGGTGGGTGCGATCTTGGGAGACCCCGAAGACGGGAATGCAACTAGAGAGAGGGACCCATGAGGCTCCAGGGACCGAGGTTGGACGGTTCACTGAAAGCCCCTTTGCTTTGAGACCAGAGCCAAAGATTGGCTAGTGGGAGAGTGGGTGATGTGTACGTGAACCGGGAGATTGTCAAGTGAAGATCTCTAAAAATTGAATCTGCGAAACCCAATTTTGGGATTTTCTAATCGAATTCAAGAGAGGAAGCACATCTTTACTTTGACCTTTCTCTTGTCCAATGGGAGGCATGGCAGTTGGGAGCACGCCCTTTGTGCGTGTATCTTATCCCTGTTATCTTTCATTCTGTGGGGGTTTTCTTTTCTTTCGGGGTCCTATGAAGCCCACTTTGGGCTGCTGATTTCACGAGATACTCCACGGGTGCTGACTTGGCCAAAGAATAGAAATCATATGAGTGTACTAGGTGTTGTCTGAGCTTGCTTTAGTAGGGACATGGGCACAGGAAACGGCATCGTCCGGGTATGGGGGGTCCGCTAGAGTCCAGCCCAGTCGGCCCCCTCAGGTTCTCCTCCTCTAGACGTATCGATTCTCGGCTTGGTCGGAGTACTTCCATGTTACCTGAACGAGAAAGTTGTGGACTCACTTAGGGATTCAAATTTGATACTTGAGGTTATTGTGGTCGGGTTGGAAGGGACACTCGTGGGGTTGATTACCGAACAATTGAATTTCCTGATCGAAAGGCGCCGTGACGTTAGCTGTTGAAGCGTCAATTGTAAGGAAGCTTGATTGATTGATTGATTGATTGACACACACACACACACACACACACACACACACACACACACACACACACACACACACACACACACACACACACACACACACACACACACACACACACATTCTCCTCCTCCGCGCCGCCTCGCCTCCCCTCCTTGGGGACGGCGGCAAGCAGCCATGGAGCTCGTTTCTCGCGGGCTCTTGGAGAAACTGACAGACCAGAAGCTCAAGACTATGTGTCAGCTCTACGGAGTTGTTTACCGCGACTGCACAGCGTCTGAGAAGGTGGAGAGACTGTGGCGTGAGCTCTCGAGGCGCGAAGGCGACGCTCCCAACCGAACCACCTTGGTTCATGTACCCAAGAGCATATGGGAGACCGTCGTCACTTCCAAAGGAGAAACGAAGGCTGTTCTTGAGGCCCGGCGACGGGCTTTAGCCGCCGAGTACGACGAGGACGACTTCCAGCCTCTCCGAGCCGGCGCGAGGGGAGGCAGCCAGGCGGTCGAGATCTACGTGGGAACACCAACGAAGAAGGCTACGCGAGGGAGATCAACGGCGGGCGCACGGGCCCCAACGCCCCTGGCCTTGGGCTCCGCCCAAGGCAGCGATTGTGGGGGCGAAGATCGGCATTCTGAGGCGGCCGCGGGCTGCCATTCTGATGACGAAGAGTGGGCCACGGCAGGCCCTAGGAAATGCAAGGGAAAGGGGAAGGGAACGGCGGCTGATCGCGAGGGAACGGCGGCGCCAAAGCGCCATGGTGCTGGCCAAGGCGCTGGCGCTGGCGGCGGAGAGGAAAAAGGCATGGACAACATGCCCAAAACGAAAAAGAGCGCCGAGGGGATTGGGCCCGCGCAGCCCATCCCCGCCGCGCTGAAGGCCTTGGGCCCGCAGTTCGGACGCGTCTGTAAGACGCTGCGGGCCGTGAGCGAGGAGTTGCGCCGGCCTCCAAGCCAACGCGATGGAGACCGCGGCCTCGCATTGGCCGACCGCGCGGAGGACGCTTTGAGCGTCCTTGAAGCCTTCATGATGGGAATGGAGACGGAGAAGCTGCGCAGCGCACTGAGCGCTGCCGAGGCCTCGCGCGGCACCGCCCATTCGGCCGCAAAGTCGGGCCCCACGGGCGCCATTTCGCGCCCAGCCGGGGGGCGCCGATGGAGCGACGTGGTGGCCCAAGCCGGCGCCATTCCGGCGCCCAGGCCGCCGCGTTTCGAGTGGGATGCCGGCCGCACGATCTTCTTCAAGCCCGCCGACCCCGATGCGGCCAAGAAGCCTATCGACCCCCACCGCTTTGGGGAATGCTTTGCGGAAAACTTCCGCGGCATCCCCGAGCTGACCGAGCGCCTCCCCCATTCGGTGGTGGAGCGCGTCGATCGGACTCCTACGAATGGCTGGAAGGTCCAGCTGACCGCCGCCGCCCTGCAGTACATCCCCCGCCGGGCATTCCCCGTGCCGGGCATCGAGGGCGAGTGGATCCCGGAGCCCATGCGCTCCCCCTCCGCCACCTCGGTGGTGGTGTATGGCATTGATCAACGCGCCTCGGAGGAGGCGGTCGCCACGGCATTGGCGCGTGGCTCTGCTCGGCTGCTGCGTCCGGAGGACGCCGAACGACTGAAGGCGCTTTAATCATGATTCTTGGGGCCCACCCTTGGCGGATGGACCGGGCTCAGTGGTGCGGTGGTGGGCCTCAGATGCAGGCCCATCTGCGTGGCTGGCGGTTCCCGGGGCTCGATGGTACTGGCTGCTGTGGCTCCCCATGGCCCGGCAAAACTTGCAGTAAAACTGCGCCGGTACGTACTCCTTGACACGTCGTCCGACAAAGTCAAACATCATCTCTCCGCGCTGAATGAAGAATTGCGCCAGGTCGGGCGGGAGGTAGACGCGACAGGCTCGCGTCACCCGCGATTCTGCCGCCTCCTGCCCCTCTCCGCCTGTTGCCGCCCCCCCGCGAGGCGCGCGAGCCAGCAACCGCTACAACTCAATGCACGCAACTCGCCACCGGTCTGGAGGCTACTGGAGCAAGCAGTGAGGGAGCAAGGGGTGGCCATTGTAGCAGTACAAGACCCCCCAATGGAGGCCAAGTTACCAATAGGCAAGTGGGGGGGGTTTCGCTTTCTTTTCGGAAGGGGATCCCCACCCCAAGTGGCCATTGCTGTCAAAGAATCCATTAGCTTCATTCCGTTGGAGTTGGGGTGCATACGGGTGTGTGGAGTGGTAGTCGAAGCTTCTGGTTTTTCGTGCTCAATTCTGTCGGCTTATCTCCAACATTCCAGGGGAGAGGGCCACCTTGAGCTTTCCCAATCTCTTGGGATTGCTCGAGAACGAGCACAAGGTATTTTGTTGTGCGCCGATTGCAACGGCCACTCACCATTGTGGGGGCCTGGGAGCATTCCGCTCAATGCAGTTGGCGAACTTGTGGAAAACATTTTATTAGAGGAGAATTTGATTGTTCTGAACAATAGTGCTTCGCCCCCCACTTTTCGGGGGGACAGAGGGCAGGTTTCCTGGATTGATATCACTGCTGGCAGCCCCACTGTTGTGTCCAGAGTTGTTTCATGGCGAGTCATGGAGAACTTGGAGGTTGGCTCTGACCACATTCCAGTGGTCACTCGACTTTCTCTGGGACCACGCCGTGCTGCAGTTAGGCGGGTTCTTAACTGGCGGGAGACAGATTGGGAGGCCTTCAATGGCCAGCTCCTCATGCGGCTGGGTGGGAGCCCTCTGGGCCCTCTATCTGGCCCGGAGGAGATCGACAGTTCAGTGGATCATACGACGGATGCTATTCAGCAGACCATGGATGCATGTGTTCCAGTTAAGCGGATCTGCTCTTACTCGCGAGCGGGGTGGACACCGGAGCTGACGAGACTGAGGACCGAGATGAGGACTGCCAGACGACTTTGGATGCGCTACCGGACCAGCACAGACAGAGAGAGGTACCTTCGTTCCCGTAGCCTATTCCGGCGACGACTGACAGAGGCACGACGAGAGGCGTGGCGACAGCTTTGCGAGTCCACGTCTACTGACGACTACTGGCGCCTCTACCGCAAGGCCACCCGTCCAGCGGGCGACCGTGGGGTGGAGGATCTACAACTTGAGAGCGGGACTGCATCTACCGACCGGGAGAAAGCCGCCGCTTTGGCCAAGACTTTCTTCCCACCGCTGCCACCAGCATCGCCAGACCTACCAGCGGAGGAGCCGGATACGTCCTGGGCCACGCATCGACCACCTGGCCCTGCGGAGCATGAGCCTGTGACCAGTGAGGAGCTTCGCCGGACGATTAAGCGACTTAGGGTTTCTGCAGCACTGGGATTAGATAGAGTGTCTGTTCTATGCCTGAAGAAATGCATGATGGTTTTGATTCCTTGGCTTTTGCTGATTTGCAATGCCTCCCTTGCCTGTTCGTACTTCCCTAGGGTGTGGCGTAGGGCCCGGGTCATTGCACTTCGCAAGCCTGGGAAAGATTCGTATGAGGTCCCCCGTTCTTACAGACCTATCAGCTTGTTGTCAAACTTGGGGAAGGTGTTGGAAAAGCTGATGAACACTCGATTAATGCGAACACTCGAACGTACTCACGTGTTAGCCCCTCACCAGTATGGCTTTCGGGCTGGCCGGGAGGTCACTGACGCGTGCACCATATTGGCCCTGGACATAGTGAGTGCCTTTAGGAGGGGCGAAATTGTTCAGGCGATCACATTGGATATTCAGTCAGCGTACGATACTGTTTGGCACGATGAGTTGGTACGGAAACTTGTGAGGATTGGGTTGGACCCGTATATGGTTTACTGGCTGAGCAGCTTTCTTTCCGATCGCGTGTGTCTGCTATGCGTGGGGGAGTCTGAGTTGGAGGTCAGGCCTGAGTGCGGGCTTCCACAGGGTTCACCCCTCTCTGTGACCCTGTTTCTTATTTTTATCGACGATCTTTTACAGTCCCTGAGGCACATCCGTGCGTTGCGCTCTCAGGGCTTCGCAGATGACCTTGCCCTCTGGGTGGCGGTGAGGTTCCGATCTGGACTCATAGACCTCAGGCTCAGACGGGGTCTCCGGGAGGTTGACAGCTGGGCGCAGCGTTGCCGCATCCGCTTTAGCCCTCAAAAGTGTATTTGTATATGCTTCAGGGGGCGGAACGTGAGAGTGAGGGGGTCTTTCATTGCTCGCCTCCATGGCGAGACCTTACCCCATGATAGGGCCGTTCGGTACCTAGGGGTATGGTTTGACGAGGGGCTCACCTGGCACAGACATTTGACCGAGGTTATTGCACGTGCCCGTGCTCGGTTGTGGCAGCTTCGGCGCATAGTCGGGTGCGAGTGGGGGCTATGCCCTGGTCTTTTTATGCGATTAGTGCGGGGCGCCGTCCTCCCAGGACTCTTCTTTGGCTCTCCTGTCTGGGCTTCAGTGTTACGTCTGCAGGACCGACTGAGTTCCCTCGATTCGACGCTGGCCCTCGCTGCCAGGATGGCGTTCGGCCTCGAGCGCTTCACCTCGACTGAGGCATCCCTGGTGTTGGCGGGGCTCATGCCTGCACGGCAACAGATCCTACAACGACTTGTGACGTATATGCTGAGGAGGAGGAGGGCGATTCTCGTGGGCGACCAGCCGCTCGAGCTACACCGGAGCTATGTGACGCCGGATGAGCTGGGCTTCACATGGTTCCAGCGTTCAGACCGAGGCCATACTATCCCCCGGACACTGCCTGGCCGACGTCGACTCATCCGAGATGGTGTGGAGCGAGCTCTTACGACAGAGTGGGAGCGTCGCTGGAGAGCATCTGAGACAGGTCGACAGTTATTCGACGTCTTCCAGCATGTTGGAGGAGGAGGGTGGTACCCGGACGACGCAGCTGTAGCGCGGCGGCAGGACCTCACTCTAGTAGCTCGGTTCATGACTGGACATTATCATCTAGGCCCTTGGGCACCGACACGGGACCCCGATGAGTTAGAGCTGTGCCCCCTATGTGGGGAGGTTTACTCTCGGGAGCATTTGATTCTTGAGTGTATGTCTTTGGATTCGGTCAGACGGGATGCTATGGGTCCGGTTCTGGGTCGTAGGAGCAGGGGATTGGCTTGGCTGACCAGGTCTGCTTGTGCCCCTTTGGGGCGCTTTCTCCGGGTTGCACGAGATGAGGTTTCCCGATATCTAGAGGAGTCTGTTGAGTCGAGATAGACTTGAGGGATGGAGTGAGGGATAGGGGCTTTGCCCCATGACACATTTTCCTTGAGTTACCCAGGTTCTTTGTCCGCTGGCTGTTGGTTCACTTGACTTTCATTCCCTGTGGGGGTTCTTTTCTTTTGGGTATGGGGGGGTTCCAATTGAGACAAACATTTTCTGATTTGCCCGTCATGTTTCCTGAACACTATAGAGAGGCGCCGTGACCTTAGTTGTTGGAGCGTCAAATTTAAGGAAGATTGATTGATTGATTGATTGACACACACACACACACACACACACACACACACACACACACACACACACACACACACACACACACACACACACACACACACACACACACACACACACACACACACACACACACACACACACACACATGCAATGCACTGTGCGCCACAGGAGCACTAGATTTTGTGCACTTTGTTCCATCTCTCTACCGCTGCTCACATATGCCATCTCTCATAGTGCCCAATCTAGCAAGTATTGAGGGCAGAGAGGTGCCAACTCTCTGCTGGCCCCAAAACGGATAGCCAGTGATTTTCCTGGACCTCAACCCACCATCCCACATGTGTGTCCCATATGGGTAACTCTTCCGGGTTTCTTTGGTGTTCTTAAAAAAATTGCCGCATAATGCCCTTTCTGCCCTTGCACAATTCCCTAATCACTCAGCCCTTCGTCCGCAGCAGTGGCATGTCAAGCACTGCCTTGCACCCGACATCCCCAATTCGATATATATCGAATGCAATATATTGCATCGCTTGCATGCGTCGCTGCAATCCTAAACACTCGAGCTCCCTATTGCTGCGCTTGTCCCATCTCTAACTCGCCATCCCCTTCTGTGTGCGCCGATGGCTTGCAGCAACAGCACGCGGTCTTCATGGTGCCGAACGCGGCGGGACACAGCAGCTTCAGACGAGCAGCAGCTACAATCGCCCAGTTGTTCACAAGCACCCAGGCTTTGGCCTTCAGAGTCGCGTTACTATCCAGTTGGATCGAATTACGGGACAGAAGGCCATCAAAATCCTTCAGCACCTCGACGAAAAGCTCCCTTGTAAAACAAAGGATAACTGCTGCCACGACCAGGATGAAGACTACCGAGAGGGCGTATCTGCCCGTTGCCGTCACATTCGGGTCGTTGAACAGTAGTCCAACGAAAAAGGCCAGGGTTGAGCAAGACAAGGACCCAAGCTCCATATGATTCAAGTTCCGCCCGCCCACAACAAAGGGTTTTGCCATCAAGTGCAATACCAGAAAGACCACGAGCACAAACAGCGCCATTATAGCCTGGAGGTTGCCCCCCAATGAGTAGGAAAAGACGGTGATGGCAGCAAGAAGCCCCTTCCGCAGCATTACGACGGCCTCCCAGTACTGAAATTCTGTCTGGTAGGATTGGTAAAGGAAGCCGTACTTGTGCAGGAAATCTTCCTCAGTGTGGCTCTTGTTCCACGCCAACCATGCGAGCAGCATCAGAGGCATCCCCAGTGAAACAAGCAGGAGAAGGGGAGCCGCCATTGCAAACACCATGATGAGGTGCTGGCCTTCATAGCACTCCACATCGGTATCTTCCACCCAGTACCTCGAAAGGGCAATGGAGAACTCAGGGAAGTCTTCTGTTTCCTCATCGACACTGATGCAATTCAGCATCCGCAGAAGGTTGCGGGTGAGGTTGATGTACGAGACGTAAAAGGTTGTGAGGATGTAGGTGCAAAGCAGCAGCCGTGTGTACTGCTGCCCCTTTCCCCTTGTCTGCGACCACGCAGTTGACAGGAGAGAAAAAAACAGAGCCATTATGAAAGGAAAGGAGATTGAGATCATTGCTGCCTGCATGGACCGGTTGACAGAGCCTCCAGGAGCAAATGCACACTCGAAGGAGAACAGACCCTCGCCTCCGGAAGTCAGGGACTCTATTCACAGCACAGAAACACCTGTAAGGTGGCATGTTAAACATATTTATATTCTGGGCGGACGTCTTCAGCAAGAACTTCATTTGCAGGGTGAATTTCCTTGGCATGTGAGTTTGCAAGTTATTCCTACATTTTAACAGCACAATATCATGGGCCTAATGATTTCAACCAGTCAGAATGCGCGTGCGCTGCAAGAATTCTGTCTAATGCCACTCCCAATGCATTGTAATGCACTCGGGCAAAATCGCCGCCCAGTGGCGCAAAGCGTTGTTATGCACAAGCACTTTCAAGAACCAAGGGGAGCAAATGTTGGTTATCCTTCAATCGCACCGCGAGTTGCTTTCGTGTTTGGTGATTCCTCATTTTCTTATTTCTGATTTGGTTTGTTTTCTGTTTTCTGTGGAAATGCGATATCTGGCAGTCCGAGTAATCTAGGTATCGCGCGGTGGGGCGTTGTGCGGTGTGCTGATTTTGATTGAAAACAGTGGCGGAAATATGCCTCACATGTGCGTGCGCGCCTGAGGCGTTTGAAAATTATCAACAGCCCAACGGTGTGAAGTCCACAAATCTGCGGCGAGTCACGCGCAGCAACAGCACCGGAATGCAGTCATCTCGCTTTGCATGCAATGGCATGCTTGCCACGCACTGGGTGAAGGGAGCGGATGGTTAAGTGTGATGGTGTGCTACACCATCGTGAATTTCGTCATGCTGCAGGAACTGATCAAACAGATGAAGTGGTTGCACCAAGCATACGTCATTCTGTCCCATGAATCACTTTTCTAGATATGCGTGTCCCATCAGAAGAGGCCTTCCTTGATAAACGCTGTTACTTTTGATCAAAGCCATCCACAATTTGCGCAATGATAAGGGGCCTTCAACATTCTGGAAATTATTCACGGCATACTATATTTTTGTTATCTGGCATCCACGTAAACGAGTCCCCGGTCGAAATGCATGTGCGTGATAAGCGGGAAATTTTCAGGACATACATGCATTGGTCACTATTTAGTATGTTGGTACGGGACAATCTGGTACCATTGAAACAACACGAGAGTGGACAGTTCCCACAGGAATTATGCATATTCTGTGGCATACCTGCCGCTTCAAGCACCCCGGATACTGATGCCGTCCAGTTCGTGTTGATGAAAATTGCAATTCCAGTGACCTGCAAAAAGTTCACAAAGATCTGCGAGAACACAACACAGAGAGATTCTCAAAAGAATTCTTGATGCACTTGTCACTTTTCTCTAACCAGTAAACTAACTATTGTACACTTAAAGGCATATCCAGATAGTGCTCGTAAAATTGGTTGCGGCTTGCCATTTCGAAAGCTCTTCTCAACCAGGTAAACGAATCTAAAAATAATTCGCGGACAATTTGCCTGTAGCGGGAGGGCGAAAATCCGTTCATAGCTTCGCCTTTAACCGTTAATCCCTCCGTGCACCCTGTTGGTGTAAAAGGCGTCAAAACACGAATGCACATCCGCACTCCCTGCAGACCATATCGCGGCGTTTGGCCCAGACACAAAGTCATCTCATATCTGGAGACAGGGATGGGAACCAGGCATCAAATCAAAAGAGCCAATGGCAAGAGGAAGACGCGGGTGCAAGACGACACATAACTGTCGCGCTATCTAGACTTACCTTGTTTGTACTTATTCCGTCTCGAATTGAATACAACAGCTTGAACAGAAGTAAAATGTAAAAGCAATGCCGGATTTCAAAATGTCATGTATCAAAATCTTAATAATAATCTTTTGTGGAAGCAAATGTGGTCGTTCAATGCACTCCGTGGGTCTTTAAAACGAGGCACTTCTGACAGTAATCCGCGGTCCACAAACGTGACTTTTCCATTGTTTCTGTTAGCATGGCGTTACTGCTACTCTGGCCAAACTGAAGCTTGAGGACTGCTTTTGCTATGTTGCGTTGGAGTGGCGCTGGCGCTTCTATTTTTCCGGCACCGTTGGTATTGCGGGAAGAGGCCTATTCGGAAACCCAGTTTTCGGCGGGGCCAGCAACAGAGTGAAATTATGTGTTCTGTGTTTTGATTGCAGTTCCCGCGTGTCTTGTACATTCTCTGCAAAAATTTACTCCAATTTAATAAACTGCATGCACTTACATGTTCAGATTTTAAAGGTGAAACGATCAATGATTGATACAAAGATAGCCCCACCAATAAACTATTTCATTTGGGAGAGAAATGTCAGAAAGGGTCATGCAGCAGTTCGCTAACAACGTGCCTGATACCTCCAGTGGATTCGCTGAAAGCAGGGGTTTAAATAATGAATTACTCCGCAGGCATCCGCAAGCACGGATTGTATCTGAACTTATATTTACATTGGATTTGGTTCAGAATGAATTTTCCATTTTCACTGCGTTGGCACTGCTCGGAATTCAATGCAGCGTTAACATTTAACGAATGTGTTGGTGTCCAACGAGATCAAAGATGATGGAAACACCCTCGCACCTTGAGAATGTCCGATGCATAATTCCTTCCCTTTCTGATTGGAGCTTCTTCTGTTGTTGCTGGCTGATGGGACGGCTGCGGAACTTGGAACATGTGATTGCCGTGGGGCGTTGCCAGGTCTGGGAAGCTTTGTCCCACAAGGAGACTACTGGATTCCCCAAGGATGCTGTCCTCTGCCTCAGCACGCGCATTTTGGGGGCCTGGCTCCCCTCCCTGACCGCGATTTCCTTCCTCAGGTAAAGACAATGCTTGCCTTGCCATGAAGACGACCAAGCCTCCGTATGAAATGGCCAGCAGGCACGAATAGGTAATTGGCTTCGCCCTGTTTCCGCACTTGATGCAATCTCCCTGTCTTGCCTTTCCGTATCCATCAATGCATGCACCGCACAGGATCCCATGGTGTCCCTTACACACCACAGTTGTTTAACAGAAGCGTTGACGGGCGATGTTGCAACGAACTAGTTGATGCACTGTCTGTCAATGCTACTGCAATGCCCAAGCGACAATGACCGCTTTGGTAAACTTGATCACAGGTAAGACGTTAGAATTCATTCCACATTAGCAATAATTGCATCAGTGAGAAAAATGCCCACGGTGCGTTGATGTGCAAAGCTTGCAGCGCCATTGACAGGAAGTGCATCAACACGCACGTAGCGGCAAGGCCCATCAGTATTGCTATAATCCCATTCCAATTTTCGGATGAAATGTGACTCGATGACTTGATGAAAGAGATCGGTTGCTTTCAGGTGCTGTTGCAAGCAAAAAGCTGCCTAGCCGACACATTTACTTTCAATACCAAAGATATGGAGTAAAAACGCCAAATAACGCCACCTCACTGAGCGCAACTAAGCCTGCACGTTTTGGAGCCTTGTCATCCAGTTGCCATGCACCACTAAGATAATGTGATCACTTGTGCCATTCGTTGATTTTTACACACCGTGTTCTGGATTGTCTGTATTGCCTCTGGAATAACTCGAGAAATTAAATGCTTTGCCGGCCTAAGGATACAATTCAGTGCACGATGTGCAGCATTCCAATCCGAGTAATTATCCCTTTGTGTTCGCGCAGCACTGTGTATGCTGGTAATCTTTACAGTGCAGTGATATTCGACATCCTTTTACAACAAAAGCTGTCCTGTAGACTAATTCACTGGCCATGCAATATAGGTGCAAATTGTATACGATAGACAACTGCGCGTGGTTTTCCTGGGCTAGTCAGTTATGTTTATGAAACTATCAGTAAGACAACGTAATTATGCACAGCTACCAGAAAACATTTTGGTGCTGAATTTCGCCTGCGCATCCGTGGCTACTAGTGCTGGATCAAAGTAATCCTGTGACAAGGTGTCACTGGCAAATTCAGGAGAGCCTTTACTAGAGACACACAAACACCATGACCATCTAGCACGTGAAAGAGCAGTGTGCTTTTCACAAATTATGGTCCTTCGCACTTCAGTGAATTCGATTCAGGTCAGTCTGTTGTGCATAACGTAGAGCCTGATTGGCTTCCACAATTGGAAAGCGCTCGGTGGCCGGCCTAGCGTCACCACAGCTGGCACGATGAGCGAGATTGATCGCCAAACAGGCAAATGAAAACACATCCCAGTGCTAGCCATCCAAATGTCACAGTGCAATGCAAAAGCAGGGCAGGTTGCAATTTCTGCAGCGCCAGTTGACGTACCGTGGGCATCGAAGCGAAAATTTCCATCAAAATTCGAGTCAGAAAATTTCGAGTTTCCCAAATACAACACCAACATGACAGCTCTAAAGCATTATTATTAATGCATGTGGAGCAAGAGCTCAAGCAGGGTACAAACCCTTACGCCATTGCTATAGCAATGGACCAATCGTCATTTTGGCATTCACCTCTGAGCACTGCCTGTATCTCGTGTTGTCCGTGTAATCCAAAGTACTGCCCTCCACGTGGGCAGCCAGTGACTGTTGTGCCAGGCGCCTTTCCCTTTCATCGTACATGCACGCGTCCACCCGTATGCACTCATGTATCTGAAGAGACTTTGATGACGAGTGCCACAGCCCATCCTGTGGGGTAACCGCTGATGATCTGCACGTAGCCTTGACAGGACAAAGCGTGCAATTTTCTGACGGGGTGAAGCTGAAGAATCCACCGGAGCACGTATTGCAGATCTCCACCATTCCATCGCCCACTGCAAATTTTTCACCATTCTCTCCTGGAAGGCATGGCCTGACATGCACTTGAATTCTGACATTCCCAAACACACTTGGCTCGAACGACAATGTCAAATTGTGAGTCTGGTTGATACTGGAGGTCATCCGAATATTGGACAGACTCGTGTTGGCCACCGCTTCAAAAATCAGTCCATCTGACAGGATGACGTTTGGAGAGTCCTTGCCGACGCGAATCAGTGCAATTGGCCCAACGGGAGGGTTCCCGACTGCATCTGAAACGATGACGTTGATGGGCTTCAGTTCTGTGCCGCTCGTGTGGTTCTGCACTTGGACGACTGTTCCATAGTCCACACATTGTTTGGATTCTTGGCACAGCAGAACAGTTGACACGGATGTTGCTATCACATCCCCTCCAGTACCCGCACTGTTTCCCGTCCATGTTGAATTGCAAGGGTTTGGAGGTCCTGAAATGCCATATCTTTGAGGCCTGCGGAATGCTAACGATCCCACACGGTCGTCCGCCGCAGTCGCGTTTTCCAGATCACAAGCGCAGCAAATATCCAGTGCCTTGGGCGCATTAGTATACAAAGCGCCGCCCGCCGTGCTAGCAGCGTTTTGTGCAAACTTGCTGTTCATCACCACCATGTAATCGCTTCCCGATTCGAAGACGTCTGAATCAACGTCCGCCTCCAGCCTTAGGTACAGCCCACCTAAGAACAACGAACAGAAAACTACAGACTGAGATTGACGGCACTTACAACGCAAAGGGCCGCCAGCATGTAACAAAGCTCACACATCTGTGTTAAAGTGTGCAAGGGATATTAGCATAGGGAACGAGCTCGGAGCACAGAATGAGATCTCGCAGAGCAATGACAGTCGCGTGGCAGACAAACATGACTTGCGATGGACACACTCTATTGAAGTCATGCTGTAATATTTCGGGTGCGTGGGCGGTAAAAACAATGCGTAGTTATTGGAATTATTATCAATTACAATAATTTTCCCATGTCTGTCTTGATGATTGCCTCAATGCTTGCTGGCTCCGCGGCTGCAGAACAAATTTCCTGGAGACTGTGACAATTCTTGCCACTACCTCTATGAGACATAGCTGCAACCTGGTGCTTTGTTAAAGCACAGGGCGTAAGCTATAGCTCACAACACCAAGACGTACATATGTGGATCGCGATTCCCACACTGCTGGCCCTCACCTCCAACTTCGGCCCTGTTGCTGGCAAATACCGTTTCATCAATTCGCCCAAACATTCCAGACATGAAGCTCGAGTTAGACATGACGGAGATGTACAGCCCTCCACCGTCGGCATCGGCTACATTTTGCTCAACCTCTGTCTGTATGAGGTCCACAAGGGAGTCGTTTGCATGCAGAGCACCTCCTCTCACTCCCTTGTTATATGCGAAGAGAACATTGCTTCCAAGAAAAGCCGAACCTGATGTCAAACCAACGGCACCGCCTGAGCCGTTGGCGTTCTGCATGGCAGAATTTCGTTGAAACATACAGTGCGTGCATCCAACTCGCGCTCCCGCTACGTTCAGAGCTCCTCCAGAACCAGATCCTGTATTCCCAGTAAAGTTGCTGTTCTCAAACAAGACATCGTTGTTGCGGTCTTCTGTACCGTTGGTGAGAAGGTACGATACACCCACAGGGGAAATCATCATCCTTGCTCCAAAATTATTGATAGAATGAATAGACACTGCTCCACCGCTAGCACTCCCATTATTGCCATCGAACATGGTATCAGCCACCAGCACCCAGATCCCCGCGTGCCCAGGCACAGGTTTGTCCGCGACCTCGTCCATCTCGACAAACAGCGCCCCTCCATTTCCACCTGAATTGTTAACGAATTTGCTAGACCAGATTTTTACGTGGAATGCATCTGTCGCAGGGCTGTTTTCTTGTGCCCTCGCCAGGGCCGCAATTGCACCTCCAGATGTTTCGGCAACATTTCCTTCAAATAGGCAAGCAAGGAATGCGATCGCTCCTTGTATCTGTCCGCAGCCGCAATTGAAACACCTTGTCAGCATTCAGCATCCAGGCGCGAATTGTTTTTGAACAGGTCTGCACACGGAAACGCCAAGATGCCCCAAAAAATGCAAAGTTCACAGCACTGCTGTAGGTTTCACCCAGTGCGGCATCCAGCTGATGCTGTGTTGTTTTCCTGAAGCTGTGGCTGCAAAGAAGTCCTAGTGTGCTCTTAGGATGGTTGCGCCAAGCATTCAAAGAACCCCTTTATGATAAAAATCTGCTTGGTGAACACTGCAAATAACTGGGTGAGTGCATATGACTATCAGAAAGCTTGGTAAAATGGAGGAACAGTGGCTCTGCAGCGCTTCTGCCTTACAAATTTTCTCCACCTTCCCTCCTGCCCTCTCTCATCACATCTCCAGATGTAACAAGTCCAGAATCCACCTGTTGTGGTTATTGACTGAACTTCCAGGTCGAAATGGACAGATACGAAATTAGTCCCACGGCGTCCCGTCCCATTTTTCATGCTAATATCCATACAAGTGCGGCAAACAAATCAGAAAAGTCGAGGCACGATGGGCAATTTCCAGCAGAGGGCCACGACACCGTTCCTAATTGCGCATTGTGTACGAGAGTTATACTGGACTCAAAGAACAGGAGGCAGGGTCTGCAGACCGTTTTTGTCTAAAATACCAACCCTGCAGCACTACCTCGGATTGAACACCGAGTGCATCAATGCGCTAAAATTTGACTTCAGAATTTATTTCAGAAATTGCTGGAGACAGACAATGTGTACTTGTGTAGGTGCGCTTTGCTCATGGGCAGTAACTCAGGTGAATGTGTCCCCATTGGAGATCAAGGGATGAGTGGGCGTACATACGGGGTGGCAACAGTATCATCGATGCGATGTACTCTGAGCCCACGACCTCTTCCCTTACTCCTGCACGTCACCATACTAACATGTTAATTGTCGTTGGCCCTTCTGCATGCACTGGCCCTGTTGCATTTTGAGAAGGTGGAAAATAGGCTCATTTCAGGCGCCACTCACCGTTGCATACACCGCTCCTCCAGCTGCGCTAGCGCTGTTTGTGGCAAAATCACAGGACTCAAAACGTGCTGCAGAGTGTCCCTGCAAAGCATCCACGCATTAGTTGCCAGAAATGCACTTGGATGCGGTTGTCAAAAGATTGGCATTTCGGCCAATGGAGGACACCCGTCACCAACCCAAAGTGAAGCGTTTTGGCGACGCCAACCATGAGAATTCGACATTGACTTGGAATGCTGTCAGGCGCCATCAACCGTGTTTCTTGGAAACTTTTGCCTACATGGCGCCGTTACTTTCGCTGATTTGGCAAAATGACTAATTTCCTGTGACTCCAATGTTGATTTTGGCGCCGTAAGGCCCCACCTGGGCCATTTCCTGGCCTTTTCTGCCATAAATGGCGTCCCAATGCACTGACTTGAGCGCAGCCAGGGGTGTGGTGTCGCGCAACACTTGACAAAATAATGTGACTAAAATTTGGTCAAAAGTTGTCCCACGTAGTGCACAAACCCATGTGGCCGCTCGTCCTTGTAGAAAATTCATCACAGCAATACAAGGAACACAATGCAGCATATGGTGCGCAGCACGCTTGGAGACAAAGCATACTGGACGTACAAAAATCAAGGGCGCATGGCAGCCACGCAAAGAACAAAATGCACTCTAGAGACATGGAGAACACATTGAATATGAATCCAGGGAAGAAGGAGCACCATGCAGCGTGGTTAAGGATTAGCGTCGGAAGATTCGCTGGCCCCTGCCATGCCACCTATTGTCCTGACACCGGGCGCCATTCCCATACAGATGGCGCCACAAGGCTCCCTGAGTAACTGCTATTCAACGCCATTAGGCGTTTAGTTTTTGCCGCTTTAACAGCAGACCGAGATGATTAGCACACTTACTAAGTGCGCCGTCAATAAAATCGCTCAGCGCCGTTAATGTTGACGACATCTAGCGGCATTACGTCCATGTCACGGGTGCCATTAAACAGCGGCCTACATTGCCGACCTACTATCCGTTTGCCACTTATTGATGCACATCGCAACAGCTTTTGCGCCATCGCAATGGACGCGACAATGCCGCTTAAAGCCACTGCATTTGACATATCAAAACCGGCGTTGCCCGCTACTGCATGATGCCATCGCCAGCCAAAAGTAAGGTTGGTGTAAGCGCCGTTCTGGGGCAGCCTCTGTACGCGCCGAACGTTGGTGGGCAAAACAGCATGCCCCAAATTTTGATTGCATGGAAATGAAGTGGGCTCAAGGACGCGAAGTGTCGACAGAATAGTAGTGTCGACGTGAAGTATCGACAGAATCAAGTGGCACAGGCAAACACACACGCGCGCGCGCAGGTCCCTCTCCAAAAAACTGGTGTTGAACACGCTTCGAAAAGGAGTGCCATCAATAATATTTGATGGGCTCGGGTCCGCGATTTGGAAAAGTTGAGCTGGCGACACCAGAACACAAAGACAGGGAGATCGCAAAATTTGGAAACGCAGTTTGATTGTGGGCGTAAGTCCGAAACAAGGTCGCCCGCAAGTAAGCAAACTGCGCGAGCGCGACGCTTCCATCTCTCGTGTGAAGGACACCTTACAATATTGAACTCCCCCGAGTGCATATTCATTGTGGCAGCGACAAATCTCGCAGGCACTTACCGTTGCAAACACTGCTCCTCCGTCGCTGGCGTTGTTTTCCTCGTACCTGCAGTTCCTGATTTCTACCGAAACATTGTCCTGTCGAGCGAATAGCCAGTTCAGTTGGATGGTAATGCCAATGACGCGATAACATCAGTTTTTCCTTGCTGTACCCAGTTCATAAATGCTTGTTCTACCACATGTAAAAACTCCGCCGTCAACGTATCAAGTGAATGTGTTCAATTGTGAATTGTATCTCGCTGCTATTCCATGCAGCTTTTCAGCTCACGACAAGATGTGCTGTAATCCCTGACACATAGCCTTGAAAAATGCAGAGTGGGAGGTGCCTGTTGCCTTGGCTCACGCACGTGTTGCGCAACTTGCATACAATATTTGGCCAGAAGAAACCCAAGAGATCATGTTTCGCACATCCGAATCAATATCTTCAGTTTCCATTCGACGCAATGAACTACAGAGAGCATTCCCTTCTTATTCAGCATATTCTCCGTAAACCTGCCTTGCTAGTTTACTGTCGAGTTTGACAGGCGGACCACGGCAGACTCGTGAAACCAGCACCAGCCAACTAACGTCGTCACTCGGAGCCAGCGCTTTTGTCCTGGCAATATGTTTTGTCACCCCGGTGCTCTTCTGGGAATCGGCACGGCAGTCGAATTCAACGTGAAGATTGAAACCAAGAAAATTTCTGACGCTTGTCTCCTGGCTCGGTCACCCGGAAAACCAGAAGCTTCTGTCCTTTTCCGACTCGTTGGCAGCAATGCTTTTACTTTCTGGGAACAAATGCCTCCTGTTCGCAATCTTTGTGCTGCCGCGCACGCTCTTTTGGCAAATGGCAAGATTTGGTGCAAAGGTCCCGAAAATTTTCCACAGCTTGTTCTGCGCGTGTCTGAATGCACAATGCCTGGGTCAGGAAACAGTTTTGGCGGCAACCACCATCGGCGGCTTCTGTCGCCCTACTGAGCTTCCCTTGTCCACAATCGACGAGCGGGGAAGGTGCTTCCGCCGTCACGTTCAAGTCTCGCATTTGCCACGCGGCAGAGAGCTGCTCTTCCCAAAGCCTTGGCTGAGCATGTGCCTAGCGAGTGTGAGCGACTGCAAGCAAGGAGCGAGAGTGACAGTACCTGACAGTGCCCGAGGCGTGCCAATAGTCGAGGCTAGCGATGCTCCACGAACTCTTTGCCGGCGTCTGCAGTATGGCTAGCCTTTCTCGTCAATTTTGCAAGGCGATTATCGAGATGCCAAGCAATGGATTAGTGGATTGGTGCCCGCTCCCCTCACAATCTAATGGCTAGGCGCTGCGCGGCCGCTGCGCATGCTATGCCACCCCGTTGCAGTCAGATCACCGACCACCAAGGCCGCCAAGGCTATAATCAACTAAGTGACGCGGGAGCAAAGCGTCGTGAAATAAAGCGGATTTGGAAGTCGTGAGGGAGAAGTGGGAGGGCTTTGGACGGCTGGACACCCAGTGTTATCCCCAACGGTCCTGAGCAATTCGCGGTGTGTGGACAACCAGGGCATTTCGGATCTAGCTGCTGATGAAAAACTCTGGTGCACGTAAATGTGCTCCTGGACCAATCCAGCCGGGTTGGGAGTACCCGCACAGGCGAGTACAGGAATTACAAAATTCAACTCCGCTACCCCGGAAGCATCACTGGTGGTCTTTTCAGCGCTGATTAGCCCCATTTCAGGCATTCACCGTCGAGATACGCCAGTTGTTTTGCTGATGGAGAATTTTGCTTTTGTCCTAAACGTTACATAGGTACATTTTTCGAAAGGCAAAATTTTTCTCGCGTTCCTTGACGCTTTGCATATGGCGCCCACGATTTCTGGAAGACAGTACGCCACCGCGCGTGCTACCCCTACTGTAGTATATTTGTTATCTTGCTGCCCTTCTCCCTTTTCTGCGCCATCCTTATATGCGCATCGAGGCAAACTCGTGGATCCTCCTGGCTTACATGTGCACGCTGACCGTACTTCATTTCAGCTCGATAAGATAGGTTAGTCTGCGAGCCGCTCACCTGCACATACAGTGCTCCGCCAGATTCGCTACCATTGTTCTTGATGAAGCTGCAGTTCGCGATGGCTGCTGTCATGTTTCCCTGCAACATACCCACGAATCGGTACGTGGAAGTACGAGTTTTGCGTGGCTGGCAAGTTCAGATCGACTTTGCACATAGGCCAAATCCAGACAGAGAATCCTGATTCGATTATGCGCTGCTGGTCATTCGATTATCAATAATGGGAAAGCGGCGAATGCTCAAAACCTGGCGATCAAGACATATTCCACCAGTTCCACAAATTGCGGCACCCATTTGGTCTGGAATAGACACGCGCAGAAGCCACCACGCAGTGTCAGATGAACAACATTGTCGGCGCACCCACAAATGGTGCAAACTCACTAAGCGGCGCCACGTGCAGATTGCAAGCAGCCCTTCGCGCTGAGACAGAATTCTATGAAATGGCAAACGTGACGGGGTCGTGCAAAATTTCAGTGTGCAGTAAGTTAGTCATCAATTTGATTCGCATCCTGGGAACTCTCATTATTTGTTCAGTAGACGATGCACATGTGTGACACACCTGGTTCGTTGTTGCGGTGAACGTGGCAGCCCGGCGTGATGACGCAGTCAGAAATAAAATATTCGCAATTTTGAATGCAGTTGTGTAGAGGAGGCAAATTGACAGGATAATTCCAAGACTGTGAGAGCGCTTCCATTCAGGATGCGGGTGCTGTCGCCTCAACATAGGCGCGGATACTCTGCCAGAGCAGCGGGCGTGCGCAGAATCTTCCCATGGGGAAAAAAGGTACCTTGCAGCTTTGGCTTTCCTACGCACGTGCCCGTTACAATGAAGCTGGCTTTTCACACTTACCGATGCATCGAATGCCCCTCCACAGTCTGCGCTGTTCTGCTCAAATTCGCTGTCCTGAATTTTCACCGTGATGATACCCTGTCGAGAGCCCATCCCAGTTCAATGCATCCACCGAATCAATGCCGCGGGTGTTGCGCAATTATATCTGTTTTGCAAATATTGTATTCACGTGAACCACGGCCACAGCACGCGCATCACACAAGGACTCAGATATCATCCGAGGTCGGCCAAACGACGTAGGCATATCGGCGTGGCCCTTCTTTGGGGACGTGAACACCATCAGCGTTATCGGCGGAATGGCGCTGGCATTGCAATGCGGGCGGTGCCGACGTCGTTGATGGCGCCCGTGACGGCTTTGGGGTTCGTTCCCTCCTCCTGGCCCATCGGCACCGATCGGCGGACCACGGTGCCGAAGTTACAAAAGCCTTGTGGGTGCCTGACACCACGAGCCCCTCCGTGGCCACCCCAACTGGCACTCGTCCGCATTATTGGGCGGCGAACGCCTGCCGACGTCCCAGTGGTGTCGACACGTGCGCGCCCTTTGCTAACATCGTCCGAGGCGGGAGCCCTTCTCTCTGTAGTGGACGTGTGGGGCATGGGACATCAGGGTGCGAGTCTGACTTGCGTGCTTCAAAGCTCGATAGAATATGCGCACGGTGCATATCAGAAGATGCGTAATTCAAGCGCATGACACTAGGAAAAAGGGGCCAAATAACACGTGTTCCAACGTGTGCAAAGTTCACGGGTTTGGGTTACTTTTGTGTTCTTAGCGTGCAGAACTTTGATGAAGTGTGTTTTACGTGTGTTCGCAACAGTGTTATTTGGCCCTTTTTTCCCTAGTGTGAAACTGCATTCTATTCTACACGGAACCTCTGTTAATCGCAACGTTCGGCTTCTAATTGATAGCATCACAGGTCTAATTTGAAGCAATGCCTCACCAGCACAGCACTGCGACTTGAGGTCCCTCTTCGAATCAACATATCTACGTGTATCATGGAAATGCTTATCTCCTTGCGGATCAACCATTTTGGGTGCGCGCTTGCGCATTCGACAAATTTGCTATTGGCGCCACTCACATCTCCAGATACAGCTCCCCCAAAATCAGCAGCCTTGTTGTTGACGAAAATGCAGTCCCTGATATCGGCAGTCCCGTTATCCTGCCAGGCATGCATTAAAAGGTCGAATAATTCCATCCCCCAGTAAACCATGTCATATACCACGCGACCTTCTCAAACTGGAAAACACAATGCCAATTATTCTGCTGTGTGTAAGCGCGCAAGTCGCTAGCACGGCCGATTGATGTTGCTATACATACGTCACATACCTTCGCAGCTGGATCAATTTGCATACGGCACAAAACAAATTTTGAATTCCCGTGCTGCTGCTCAATAACGCAACCCAGTTCGCAATATGGTTGAAATACATAAAGCAGGTAGATCAAAAGAGAATTTCACGCGCTATATACATAGTACCTGTCTATGGTTGTGCTCAAGGAGATGAGCTACCACATCTTTACGTGATGCCTCTGTTCCAAAGTCATGTCGCATGTTTAACTTGCACGAACGAAAATCGAGATAGGCGAGTCCCAAGAACTGAACAAAATAACTTCGACGCGCCACATTAAAAATTATCCAAAGAGCCTTCTGACATTGAAAACGGTGCTGCCGTTCTCGCAATGTGTTGAGTGCAGTTGAAACGCGACTTCGCATTTTCCAGGACCAAGGACGGGACGCCACGAGCTTGTCTTGCTCGTCAGAAGAGTTGGATCGACTTTACCTATTTCCAAGAGACATAAGACACTTCATCTGTATTGCAAACCGTCACCTGTAGGTAATTTCGCTTTTGAAACACAGCCTTATATCGTGCGAGTCCCTTCTCGATGAAATGCCTCCTATATGGAACACTCACCCTCACGTTTAGGGCTCCTCCGTTACCAGATGCAGTGTTTCTTGCAAAAGTGCAGTTCTGGACGACCGCCGTAAAATTCTCCTGTCCGAATATATGCCCATATAGTCCATCAGTCGGTCACGAACTTTTTTATCTTGTGTTGCCTTAATGCATGTGATGCGATCGAGCAGATGTCGCATTTACTTTCAGCACTTGTCTGGGACCTGGAAATTCAAACAGAATTCATTGTTTGATACGAATATTTGCAGCAAATGTCAGAGTCTCGCGCATCTCCCACCATAGCAAGTCCCATCTCTCGCCTGCTAAGCCTGTGCACACTTTTTCTCTGAAAAAACGACTAAGCGCAAGCTCTGAGCATGGACGCTATTTTGCAACGCGTTACGTAACACCGGCTCGTGGGCTTCGCATTTGAGCATTACCATAATTGGAGAGGAAACATGCGCAGCGGCGGTGTCTCCGTTGGCATTCGGTATTCTTTAAGTAATCCTGAAGGGAGCGCACAATTACTGATCAAAGAATGCACTGCCTTGATACATATGCATTCACAAGGTTGAAAGATGTTCAAGGAATGTTTCTCACCTGACCGCGCAATGCTCCTCCGTATTCTGCTTCGTTGTCAGTGAATACGCAGTCTTGAACCGCCATAGTGGAATTAATCTGGCGTCGTTTATCCACAGTCCGTCACCGCCAATCACTTGTGAAATACTCATTCTCAGTGCAGCTTCCGTTGGAATGGAACTTTCATTTCAGAACGGTCAACAGGAAGTGTCCAGCATAACATGGCGGACGCCGGACATTCCGGACAAGCGAAAATCGTGCGACGTTGGCCAAGTTTCCCAAAGTCTGCCGCCCAGCGCAACTCGCGAGAGAACGGGCAATCTCCACCCGTAGCACATTTCCACATTATGGCCAACGCACAATGCTCATTTCTTTATGTTGCCGGTCGCGGCGCTCTTCATAAGGGCGACACTGCGATCGACGATGTTCAATCCACGCCTATTAATTCGCCACCGACAAGTGACGGGCTGGGAATGTGTAGTAATCGACGGAGAGCGAATGCCTCGGTAGCTGCCGGTTTGCATTTGCTCGTGCATGGGCATCAACAGCGGGTTGCAGGAAACAGTACTGTTCACATACAAGACAACGGCAATGAAAGGGTTATGCCAGAGTCTGCGAAGGACGAAAAGTCGGAATCACATTCGGCCAACGCGCTACAAATGCTTCTACACAAAGAAGCGTGCGCCATGCCTGCGCGGCAAAGGACTATCTGCATGAGCTGTTGTCCCTTGCCTCAATTAATTTGCCCAGTTTAGAGGTGGCCGCCCCCCCCTCCCCCCCCCCCTTGCAATGCAAGTACACGACGAGTGTCTGTTTTGCAACCTTTGCTGATAATTGGCCTGCTCATTCAGCTTCACACTCCCGTTCACCCGGACAAGAGCTTCTTCTCAGAGAGGAATATAAGTTGCCCAAAATACGCGTTTCCAGTTCCACCTGCTTATCTTCAACATGTTCAATCGAGAATAAAGCCATTCGGTTGAGCAATAAAGAAATTGTTGCTGCCAGCGCCATGCGCATTGAAGCCAGATTATCGCAACGCTCCTCTAGAATAGGCAATAGCACGCCCTCGAACCAGTGCTCACTTGACCGAGGAATTCGTTTTCAATAATGCTCACCAGCAGTCTCACTGCTCCGCCTCTCTCAGCCTTGTTCTCTGAAAAAGTGCAGCTTTTGAAGTGGGCCACCGCGTGCTCCTGTCAATTGCAAGTAGAAAGTCGGGCATTCAGTGAAGTTATTTGTTCCCCTGGCGACGGGGCCTTTTCTCGATTGCAGACAGGACAACGCTGCCTGCAGGCATATGTCCAGCTTCTGCATTACCATAGCCCACGCGGGATGCTTCTGCAACTCCAGGGTTAGACCATCAGTGCTGCGTCAAGAACAAGGGGGCACTGTCTTGTGGGCTCTGCGCTATCCTGCGTGAGCCCATCAAGCCGCTGACTGGGTAGCCCCTCCTCGCGTTGTAACTTTGGCAGGAAGGACACAGCGTCCCGATATCAACTTGACACATTTCATGATGATACGAGGAGAGAATGGCGAACGTCACAAACGCAATTTTGCAATTTTCAACACTGCGTTGTTTCGCCGCGCGACTGCAGCCACGACAACGAACAATAACGCCTGACTGCGAGAGCTGCAGCCACGTGGCCAAAATCGAGAGGTAAGCAAGGAGCCTGCTCCGCAGAACAGAAAGTGGCACTTCGCATTTTGGCATAAAGGCTTTTGGACCTGCGGTTATGAGGATACCCATTACCAATTACAAATTGAAAAAAGGTGCATTGCATGCGAGCAAAACTCCGAGAATGCAGTATGAAAAGAAACACCGCCTGGCATCAATCGGAGGTCGGCGCACATGCCCTTGCGCAACATTCGCTGTTGTCGCCAATCGCGCAACGGCATTCAGACATCAGAGCAAAATCTGTCACATTAATGACATGCTTGGTTCCGTTCCTGCTCCGGAGCTGACAAGCGATGCAACTAGAGCCAGCGCGTGATGCAGGTGTAGCATTTTTCAGTCAATTTACAGCAGCTATATCGAGACTATCCAAAACTCACCCGTGGACGTATTGATCAGTATGTACTGAAGCACAAAGAACAAGTATTGCTGGAAGTGGTAGCTCGCAACTCCTTGTTCAGTGGAAATAATCCCACGACCGTCTTCCAGCTCTGATTGCGAAAAAACTGTGTTTCTTCTGCCGCATGCAGCCGGTATTTGCCTTCCCCAATTATTGTTTCTTCGAATCCTCGAGCCCAATGTCCCCATCTACTGAGCCTGTTTGTGAACTCCTCATGGTATCCTTATTCGCAGTGCGGGTTCCTCACTGACAATGTTTTGTTCCGGCACGGGGTTGGCGTGTGGGGGTGGGGGGCGATCAATGACACTCACTTCTAAATGTAACGCTCCTCCATAGTCGGTGGCGTTGTTCGCGGCGAAGCTGCAGTTCTCGATGTCTGCCCATGCGTTCTCCTGCAAGACAAGCATGCAGTGGATGCAAGAAGCACACGTGAGCACAGATGTCGAGTTCTGTTGACGTCGGCGTATCAGCCAGTGGCAGATCCCAGTAATCCTTATCGTGGATCGATGCAATGATTGGTACGACTGCAGAAATCGTACAGCCTTTGCACACGCATGGAGAGCTTCCAAAACTTTGAAAATTCGATACAAATTGCATGTTGTCAGAGGTCCACGTGGAGGCAAAATAAAAACGCAACAAGACTGAATTTGGAAAACAACCGGCTCTCGTACGTTGACTTCTTTGCCAATAGAAATACAGTGTACAAATATCAAGCAGCCCGGCGCATTAGGGCACAGCTCTGAGAATCAAAGTGGCGCGTTCCCAGGTAGGCAGCGCTATGGCTTCAGAACTTCAGTACCCTGTCTGGTGGAATTTAAAGTAACATCCGGGTGCACGGTCTTAGCATCGGGTACAGGCGAGTGATGGGGCGTGCACCATTGGCTATAGCACACCAAGTGGTGAACGATCGTTACAACGCTCCACGCCAGCGGCTCAGCTGTGGCGCCCTAGCTTGGCTGCCCATCTGCCGCTGAATCGCCCACAATGCTGGCTCAGCAGTAGTCTTCGATTGAGCGGTAACTCAGTGGCAATTGATGTGCGAACACAGCAAGCCATCCCCACATTCGGCCTGGCTACGGCGAGCGCCTGCTATGGCGCCAGCCAATCGGTCAATCGATGCTCAATCTCAGGGCAGCCAGTGGCAGGGCTGCCCCGCCCTACGCGTCGCCCAGGACCCACTCCGCACTAACCGCGCAGCTCCTTGCAAGCGCCCACCAAAGCCCTCGTCCCTATGCGGCTGTTGGAGGCCCGGATCAGACCAATACGGATGGAAGAAAATGAATAGGGCAAGGAAATACGCGGGGCAAATACGCGGGCAAGAAAATACGCGTGGGACGGACGGCAGAACGAGCATGCTCTCATGCGATAGGCAGCACGTGAGATGATCATCCACAAAACAGACGCAGAAACGACCAGTGGGGAAAGGCTGCGAATGACAGCGGAAACCTTGTGCAAATTATTCTCTGGGGATACCAAAAGTGCGCTTCGGTTTCCTGCAAATATGACAGCGGATTTCCTTTAAAGTCTCTTAAGAGACGCCAATAGGCAAGAAGCATGCTCCCTATCGCCTCTCTCTTCTAATCAAATTAATAGATTTTATACACTTGTTTCATGTGAAATGGGTCTGAAACGCTGCAGCTCGCGACAAGCGAAGCGAAATGTTGTACACACCAAATGCACGTCGCCCGTGACGCTCGCTCGTCGATTTTTTGCATAGCATTCACTGACGGAGACCAGATTTATTGCAAAAAAATGATTCCACACGAGTAAATTTCATCTACCTGAAGCACCGCCATTGCCATGTCGCAATAATTGTAATTATTGCGACACCAGGTGGTGCACCAGTGGGTGCACAGAATAGTACAAAAATTTGCATACTGTTAATTGAACACGTTCAACTGATTTTTGAGTTTGCTTCGTTTGAGCCGTCTCTCGAGATGTCCAAAACCATTTCTATTTGTCACCGTCGCATAGCACATCTATATAGCGTCACACATGTCAAGGGCCGTGTGGCCAGTCTGCGCGACCGTGCAATGCTGCGCCCCCGGGTTGATCTGAGGACCACGAGCGTTTCTCCCTTGTAAGTGCAAAACAGCAAGTTGTTTCAGCCGTTTAGAGCGAGCTAAAAGGTGTCCAGGCGGGTCACAACGCTTCCATGCCGTGCCAGCTCGCTCTTCACTTCGATTTACTTGGAAACCTTTTCTCTGATTAGGCGCAGCACCGTCGCTCTTTTGTTTGGAGAGGGCACTGAAGGTAAATATACGTCGAAGCAAGAAGTTATTTTGCTTTCTGCACTTTCCCGCCATGCAACGCAGCAGGCTTGGTAAATGCGGACACGGCATAAAAAACAATGCGGTCAAATATGTGGATGATCGTGCATGTCTGTTTGGGTCCTAAAAATGCGTCCCAAAACACGGCAAGTATTTTCATAAGCACAGAATCGGTGACATGAAAAGATTCAACCAGTCGCCGCCCTCCCCCCACCCACCCACCCACCTACACCCCCCACACACCCCCCCACACCCCACCACACCCCACCAACCCACCCACACAAATCAACGAGTTAGCATCCATGTCCTACCCATCCACGGGATGGTCACCCACTGCCTCTGCAATAGCAACTGTATCAGCAGCGTCGGGGTCGTCAGCGTCGCCAGCCACTCCTCGTGGCATCCACAACACGCCAATTTCCTTGCGGCACACATGTCGCAGCTCCTTGGGATGCAATTGATATGTCTCATTCATTATTTGATCAATTATAAACATTTCATATCACTGTTGCCAAAACATCTTTAGGTACGCGTTTTTCAACTTTGTCTACATGGACGTTATGTTGCGGGTATTCTTATTTCGACACATATATATTTCCAAAACCCACAACACGAGGCGCCGAAGGACAAAGAAGTCCGCTAATCAGCGTGCTTTCGTAGTTGCCTGATCTGTAATAGAACATTACCACATTTCCTGTTTACTTCCACAAGACACGTCAATAATCTATTTTCAAGCGTCAGTAGACTTTTGGACTAGAGCTATGCGTGGTGCTGTGGGTAACAAGCCTTTTTCTCCCCTCGCTGTTATGCCACGTTCGCTATAATCGCCGGGCTTGATACTCCCATCAATTAGGCGAGTGCGCAAATTCTTGATGACCCATCGCTCCGCGCTGACCATGTTGCACTTTCATCCCGGCATAACATGACACCCCCGGGCGGGGTTGGGTTGGGGTGGGTTGGGGTGGGGTGGGGGTGGGGGAAGAAGGGGCAATCACGGTGACACTCACGAGTAAATATAGCGCTCCTCCAGAGGCGGTGGCTTTGTTCGTGGTGAAGCTGGAGCTCTCGATGTCTGCCATCACTTTTTCCTGTCAAGCACGTATGCATTCACTGCAAAAGACCCTCATAAGTACGACTGTCCAGTTCTGGTTGGCTCGGTGCACCAGTCAGTAACAGATACCGGTGATGTCCACCGTGGATCGATGTCATGGGCTGTATGACTATCGCGCAGCCTTTGCACGTGCTTGAATCAGCTAAAAACGCTCAAATTAGACCCAATTTGCACGGCATCGGATTCACATGGATGGAGCTTCACATAAATAAAGTAAGAAAAATGACAGGATTCGAAATTGACAACGACGAGCGTCCCTATGTCGAGCGCTTTGTCAATAGAGAATACGAGGCACAAATGTCAAGAATCCCAGTTTTTGGAACACAGTTCTGAGAATCGCCGTGGCGTGGTTCAAGACATGCAGCACAACGACTGTAAAATTTCATTGTGGGAAGGCACTGTGTCGGCCGCTTTCGCTTAGCGTCAGTTTGACGTTAGGGCAAGGCGACCCCCTTTCATTCCTTAGCATCAATCTCTATGTCGAAGCCAAGACGATTGAGCGATATTACCTAACAGCATGGTACAGCTTTTGTGTTATCAAGGAGGACAAAGACAAAGCTGCAGGGATTGTAGTGGGGTGAGCTCTGGGATGTGAACAGTCTGTCAGCCAACGGAAGCAGTCTTGGAGGCCGTCATTCGAGGCATCGCAGGAACGCCTTCGAAATTTGAACGTTTGAGATAGGGCTTGGAACAAGTCCCAAGTTCTTTCCAGTTTCAGTGGATTTCTTGGGCTTCCGGACTACGTCGAGTTTGCGGCAGTTATATTATATCTGTGTTACAGGTCTGCCTGCCGCCCCCCCCTCCCGGGATACTTACCCTCACATCCACGGCCCCTCCAAAATCGGCACTGTTGCTTTCGAAACTGCAGCTTCTAATATTGGCCCTGATATTATCCTGCGGAGCACCCCCACCAAGCCAGTAGCTTCAGGAGTCAATGTTGCCGTTTTTGCAAGGTTATTATTTGGAGCTTGCTTGGCCCGAAGTGGGCGCATTGTACGCATCAAGCCCACCAAAACTTCTTGAAATTATGGCGCGTGTGTTAAGGGCAGTCAACGCAGCGGCCTTTGCATACAAAGATGGCCGTCACAGGAATATACCCTCTACCATTATATCGGAATGGACTGTGTGCGTTCAGAGGATGTAGCTATTGCGCGTGTCTCTTTCACGTCCGGTAGTTTTCTAGGGATCATACTTTGATTGATGGCGCATCTCTTCTCACATTGCCATTCGCGTGAAGTGCTACAGTGTGTTAGCGAGTTTGATCCAGACACTTCAGAGTTCAAAGGAATCTGTCCATGATGCACATCAAATTGTGTCTAATTTTGACAGGTGCACGTGTAACGGATGCTCTAAGCACTGCAATCTTACAATCATTTTGTTTTCTAAGCTGAATGTGATGTGAAAGACTGCTCCATGCGACTGCCTATTTCTCCAACACCCCTGCATTTTAACATCATCGGTTCTTTGCATTTGAAACGACACACGGTCAAGAGAACGCCACACCTCGGAAAGCACATTAGAACTAAAATTTGCGAACGCGGCAGATATCAGGTGCATTAGCTTATTCTCCCTCTCTTGCACATCTGATGAGACCAGCGATACCCACCGGATCAGAAAGTTTGCAATTCGTCACTCACATGCGCATATATAGCTCCTCCGCTGTTGACAGCCTCGTTATTTAACAAGACGCAATCCTGCATGTCGAGAGTTGCATTTTCCTGTGGTGCATCCATGTAAGAGGTGAACTCATTAAGAACAGATCACGTTCTGCAGAACACTTCCTCCTTCCCATGTTAATTGTCACCCATGCAGTTAGCGCATCACTTCTTCATCACAAGGATCCATTTTTCTGTGATACCTCTCGAAAACCAATGCCCATAAGCTTAAAGTACAAAGCCCAAAAAATCGAGCCCGTCCGGGTTTCGTTCAAAGCTCACAAGAGCCTGGAATCGCTTATTCTTCTTGTGCCAGGGGGCCCAATCTTTCTGAATATGGCATTCTTTCCTAGTTTAGATGGCGTTTTACCACGCATTTAATCTTTCAAATATACGACAACCAGTATGGGATGTAGGGAACACCTCACATGACAGAATGCCAATGCGTTAACTGAACGCCAATGCCCATCGAACAGCGATAAAAGTGCGCATCACTTTTGCGTTGTCGACTGAATTGCAGTGCAAGCACTGGATGCTTCTTACCGTCGAGATACAGTCGAACCCCGTGCTGTGGCAATAGTTGCAATATCTTCTAGGGTTTTCTGCATTTTAACAACCAATATACGTAGATCGCGACCGCCAAAAAAATGTTTCATTAGAGTTCCATCCGCCACCAAAATGCTCGCGCCCAGAGATAAGTACATAGAAGGAAACTATTGCCGTTGGGTGGGGATAAGGTATCCATTCGGTATTACCATAAAGAGGCTAAAGCAGCATGCTGTTCCTCTTCCGCGTGCTCGATCACAACCTGAACGTGTTTGATTGCAAATGCATATCAACTTGAAGAATTAATGTGATTCGAGTGATACTCATCACAACGCGAGCAGCTATCGCTGATTCGGCCCTGTTCTCTGAAAAGCCGCAGTTCTTGCAGTTGGTATTCTTCATTTCCCGGCCGATTGCGATTAGAGCCGAAGATGCATTAAATCTACATGTTACAGTGGATGCACAGGTACGCGTGCACTTTCACGTACGTTGCATGTACGCGTTTACAGCATTTGCATTTGGATCAATAGACTGCCGTTCCAAAAAGACTAACGCGATGAGGACCAATGAGCACATTGGAAATTGGAGCAGCCGTGCACAAGCGAGAGCGGTAGCTGCAGCAGACGTGTCTACTCATGCATACGAGCATTTGGTGCATTCTACCGTGGAACTGTATCGCTGTGCGTGCATTATTATCGCCTTTTTCAAATCCGTGCCTATGTCATCCGTTGCCTCCGCACTATGCGTATTGTTGTCTGTTGTCTCCTTGTCGCAAATTTTTGTACGCCAAAACTGGTTGCCGAAAGGACATTTGATTCAGTCTTTTGTCTAACCAGAGCGCACGTATCTTGCATCGACTTGAATATTAAGTTTCCCGTGCTTTACGTACTGTCTTCTATTTGGGGCTTATTTCTCCATCACAGGAGCTCCGGTTCACAATGTAACATTGCTCAGAGCAGGATTGGTGTTTGGCGCGCAAACGCTGAGTGTTTGTGCGCGAAAACAGTATTAACTCTTACCCATAAATACGGAAGAAACACGTGAGGTTTGACACACTGCACATAACGACAGTACATGCAGAATCAAAGAGTCCTGGGAGTGGCAGCCAGACGCGATGGAGTGGGTAGAAAACGATTTTAGTCTCAACGATGTTTTTGCCCCTGCCGAGGCGAGGTGGACGCTGAGTGGCAGGTGCTCGAGAGTGCGGACGACTGCCCACTGTATGCGAGCTCTTCATGCAACGTGGATGTCTCAACGACCCGTCATCGTAACTGTGAAATGTAACCGCAAAAATGGGTCCCCTTGCAGAATTTTATGTGTTTTGCGTGCAAGAACGTGAACGCAAATACGCGAACGTAAACGGGCAGACCGAGTCTGGTCCAGATTTTAGGTCCGTTAGTTGGGGCCACCGGTCAACAAATCAAACCAATCTGTTTCACACCGCGGATTTGGCAGTGCTTTGTAACAAGGAACTTTCACTTAGTAACATTGAGTTTTACACGCAGAATCGAGCGAAATTTATGCTTCGTCCAATGCTCAGGGAAATGAAGCCTGACTTTCTACGTTGATGGCTAAGCGTTTTGGGATCCAATCGCTTCGATTCGTACATCTTTTCACATAAATCAGGCTTTTGTTTCGAGAAAAATTGTCTTTCGACCAGGGAAAAATGATATGAGACAGAAGAAGTACGACACAATAACTGACGATCTATCAATACTTACGAAGGCTGCTCATCTTCCAATCATTTCGGCACAATTGAAAGACCCGATTCGTGGTCAATGTGCAGTCCACGGGGAGCCAGGCTCGGGGGCACCTGCCGTGTTCCGTTCCACTGCTGGCGCTGGATGAGAATAACCCACCAAGCCCAGCCTTGCGAACGTGTATCGAGCAACGGGCCATTTGTATGACCACCCAGTTGAGCATTGTGACACATGCGGGAGCCAGACACTCGGTAGCACCATGCCGTCGTCCACAAAGTACTATTGCGGCAGTGAGCGCGGGAGGGAGGGTGGGCGATGACAGAAGCCAGCATCATCACAACGCTGCGCAGCGAGGCTTCAGATCTAGGCACAAGGGGCCCCAAATATCGAAAGGCGTTACATCTGAATTTCTCGTCGCATTACTAGAGCTTCGAGCTCCACATCAGACCCACCGCGCGCCGGATTCTATGGCGTCGAAGGCCCAATTGAGATTGGGCTTAGTAAAGCACAAAACCGCGTTCGCGTCGAGATGTTCACCGGCGTCTAAGTCAAGTCTCTGAGGCGGTATCGACGCTGGACATGCACTGTCTCGTTGGCCTCTCAAAACGACTGCCCACCTACCGCCCCCGCATCTACGCGGGAGTCGGCTGGACACAACGAGAGCACCATCAGGTACTGACCATTCAGGTAGCGTTGACAAGGTTGTCAACAAGACTGGTGTCGATTTTCTCCGTGTCTTCTGCAGTTCCTCAGAAAGGAAACGTTTTGTTACTCTGCGCCTCCGCAAGAGAAATATGGGTGTCGTGTTGATTGAAAATTGCCATATGTACTATTGCGAACGTCCAGCGTTTGTGTTCACGAGGTTCTTCATATTTGCATTGCTTCTTCTTCTGCGCCTTTTTCCATCCCTTATTGTTATGCCACACTTCCTGCAGCTCTGTTCTTGTGCTAACTTATCCCGCAACTGATGCGATAGTGTAAATATTTGATTCCTGCCTTTTTGCATGGGCATGTGAGCTTTTACTCGGCATGGCAGTGCAATATCGGGTACACTCACTCGCAGATACAGCGATCCTCCGGAGTTAATGGCGTTGCTCATGTTGAAGCTGCAGTTCTTGACGTCCGCCCTCACGTTCTCCTGCCAACCAAGTACTCATTCATTGCCGCAGGTCTGCATTGGTATGGCTGGATTGGCGCACATCCCAGCGGCACAAATCAATGACGTTCACCGCAGTTTGGTGTCACAGTCGGTGTAATTGTAGAGGCGGGGCAATCTTTGCAAATGGTTTGCAATAGTATCAGCTCACACAAAACTTCAGATAGTTTTGCATGCGAGTGGATTCGCGTGGCAGCAGTTTTTGGGAGACGAAGCGACAGCAAAAGTCAAATTGACGACGGCCAGTCGTCTCGTGTACAACAGAAGATTCCATCAGGAGTTGAGTTGCTTTAGTGTCAAGCAGTCTGGGGCATTGAGGCACGTCACCACGAAATCGACGTCCAGGTGGGGAGTTGTGAGGGCTGGACCTGGAATAAAACTGATGAAAATATCTAGCTAGTCGCATGACACAAATTTTGCGTGGCTGTCGTATCCAAATCTCATTTACAGGCACAGGTTGATGAGCGTGCGATCCACTCTTGGAAAAATTTTGGCATGTTTCACACGGAGTTTGAATTTCCAGGCAGGGATCACAAATTTGGCATATCTCTGTGCTTCTAAACAAGCAAGCGATTGAATGTGAGGGATGGAGAAATTCTTCATAAAGCCAGTTGTGTGTGCTCAGTATGCTAGGCACAGCCAGGCACGTCTACAGTCATAGCAAGTGACTGTGGGTGAATGTCAAACTGAATGGATAATATTGACATTAGTAAATCACGCCCACACGCTATGTATATACAGCACGGCTTGTATTCGGGCATGGATGCTGCAGCAGGAGATCGTGCGGGTAATCCGGTGAAAAACTAGTATGAGGGCAGCACACCCATTCAGGTAGGAGCTTATCCTCGTTACTTGTGTTTTCGAAGCCTATGCAAATTATGATGGAAGTTGCTATTGCTGAAACTCACCTGCGCATTCAGCGCCCCTCCGAAATTGGCGCTGTTGCGCTCAAAACTGCAGTTCCTAATTTCGACATCAATATTCTCCTGCGAAGCGTCACAGTTGGTGAGTAGGCTTAAGCAATCAGAGATGTACTGTGTGCCGTATTTCCGCTGGTTTGGTAGCTACTCGTTTGCTCCAGCGTGCCCATGCCTCCAGCATCGAATATGTCCGTCCCTTGAAAATTTGAGGCATGAATCTTATGATCAATTAGTACAACAAGATCAGCATACGAAACGCCTCCTATGAGCTATCGCCACCGTCAGCGGGATCTCGATTTTCCGCACGCACAGAACATCGAGTGATCCTACCTGGACTGTGCCAATATCACTCACGCACGGCAATTCTCCGTGACACTTCCTTCTAAGCCGTTCACCTCTCTCCTTGGTCGTAAATCATGTAATGTGCTACGATTGTCGACGACACTAGGAAAAAAGGGCCAAATAAAACGTGCTCAAACATGTACAAAGTTGACGGGTTTGTGTTTCTTCCGTGTTGTTGGCGTGCGGAGCTTTGATGAAATGTGTTTCATGCGTGTTTGCGAAAGTGTTATTTGGTCCTTTTTCTGCTAGTGTGATGGAGATATTTCACAGCTCGAGGGAATCTGTATGTTGCATATTTAATTGACGGGAAGTCTGTCGCGGGCACATGGAGTGGATGGCCTAACCCGGGCATGGTGTTTACGCCACAAATTGCATTTGTGTTTTACGCATGAAAGGGGTTTGTAATTTTTCGTTCGTAATATTAAATTTTGCGTCTCATGCATAAAAATGCTCGAAAATGTATACTTAGTAAATGCAACGTATTCACAGCCCCGTGTACAAAACACCACACACAGACTTAACGAGTCCAGGGAGTGGCAGGCAGACGCGCTGGAAATGGGCAGGAAATGATTTTTTTCCACTCCATCGTTGCCCTTGCCGACGGTGAGGTGGACACTGTCTTGTGGATGCTGAAAATGATGGAAGACTGATAATTGCATGCGACTTTTGTCGCGTAACACGAGTGTCCCGGCGAGCCGCAGAACATAAAATAGCCATGAAAATACCCCTTCGTGCGCACAAAAGCGTAAAATGTAAACTTACGTATCAAGCCTCGTCCAAGCACTGCAATCACGTAATGCTTTCGTTACCAGGCAGCGCTTGGCTCTACACGACAGCTTGAACGACTGCAGTGTGCCACCCCTATTTTACAATCTCTTCCCCCTCTATTCGTAAATTTCCTAACATTGCATTTGCAGCGACACACTGCCAAATAGCGTTATTCCTCGGCACCAATTTTCGAGCGGACATTTTGCACGTGTAATGTGGAATGACTGCACAGGCAATTGCTTGCTCTCTTGCGCATCTCGCTAGTAAAAAACGGGCCAGATGGCCCAGTCCTCACACGGTCTGCTCAACATCCAACTGTGCATTTTTGGCAAATGTGGTCCCAAAATCACACAGATAGTACACAATTTAACAGTGCACAGTGAGAAGCCGTGTAGTCTACACAGTTGTTTGAGGGTACGCTCTGGAAACTGTGTCGATTTGTGTACTAAAAGTGTGGTTTTGGGACCGCATTTTCTGAAAGTACTTAGTTGGATTGTGAGCAGACCGTGTCAGGACTGTGTCATCTGGCTTGTTTTTCGTAGTGTCTGGAAAACATGATGCATCCCTATCCGATGAGAAAGGCGCAATTAGCCCACTCACAGTTGCGTAGAGAGCTCCACCACTGCTGATAGCCTGGCTGTTTGAAAAGGCGCAATCGTTGACTTTGATAGTCGTATTGTCCTGCCATGCATCCATACAAGCATCCAGGTGATCATTTAAAAACAGACGTTACTTTGTCAATACCCCACGGGGTGCTGCAAAGATAGAAATGCGATTTCCCGATGAGCGGCAGTATGAATGCACACCACCCTGCGTTGCCTTGTGGAATTGCGATACTCACATTGCATCATGTTTCTTGGCACAGGTGCGCCCACTGTCGAGGGAATACTTATTATATTTGTCCACGCTCTTACGATCGGAGCAGCGACAGGACTCAGGTATCCGGGGCTTTCGTACCCAGGTTAGGTATAACAATTTTCTGCACCGATTTGCCCGGGTACCCGGATTGCCAGGATGCCGCCAGTACCCAGGAATGCACTCGGTAACACGGCAGCTATGGCCACCAGTCGGTCCCTTGGATACGGATTTTCAGAGCCAGGTCCTGTAGCAAATTTAAGGGAGTCCTGCCGCTGTGGAATACAGACGTGAACTGCGTTCGAATGAAGCACGTTTCATCCGAGACCCACACAAACCGGGCAGAAAACGATTTTTGTTTCTACGACATATTTGCCCATGCCGAGGCGAGGTGTACACTGAGTTGCAGGTGTTCGAGAGTGTGGACGACTGACCATTGCATGTGAACTCTTCATGCAACGTGGATGTCTCAACGACCCGTCAATGCAACTGTGAAATGTAACCGCAAAAATGGGTCCACTTGCAAAATTTTATGTGTGTTTTCGTGCAAGAACGTAAACGCGAAAATGTGAACGTAAACGTGCAGACCGAGTCTGGTCCAGATTTTATGTCCGTGAGTTGGGGCCGTCGGTCGACAAATCAAACCAATCTGTTTCACACCGCGGATTGGGCAGCCCTTGGTAGCAAGGACCTTTCACTTAGTAACACTTGTCTTTCAACCAAGGAAAAAACGATATGAGACAGAAGAAGTACGACACAATAACTGACAATTTATCAATACTTACGAAGGCTATTCATCTTCCAATCATTTCGGCACAATTGAGAGACCCGATTCGTGGTCAATGTGCAGTCCACGGGGAGCCAGGCTCGGAGGCGTTGGGGGCATCTGCCGTGTTCCGTTCGACTGCTGGCGCTGGATGAGAATAACCCACCAAGCCCAGCCTTGCGAACGTGTGTCGAGCAGCGGGCCATTTGTACAAATGGGTGACACATGTATGACCACCCAGTTGAGCATTGTGACACATGCGGGGGCCAGACACTCGGTCGCACCATGCCGTCGTCCACAAAGTACTATTACGGCAGTGAGCGCGGGCGGGAGGGTGGGCGATGACAGAAGCCGGCATCATCACAACGCTGCGTAGCGAGGCTTCAGATCTAGGCACAAGGGGCCCCAAATATCGAAAGGCGTTACATCTGAATTTCTCGTCGCATTACTAGAGCTTCGAGCTCCACATCAGGCCCACCGCACGCCGGATTCTATAGCGTCGAAGGCTCAATTGAGATTGGGCTTAGTAAAGCACAAAACCGCGTTCGCGTCGAGATGTTCACCGGCGTCCAAGTCAAGTCTCTGAGGCGGTATTGACGCTGGACATGCACTGTCTCGTTGGCCTCTCAAAAGACCGCCCACCTACCGCCCCCACGCGGGAGTCGCCTGGATACAACGAGAGCACCACCAGATACTGACCGTTCAGGCAGCGTTGACAAGGTCGTGAATAGTGCTGATGCCGATGTTTTCCGTATCTTCTACAGTTCTTCAGAGGAGCAACGTTTTGTTACTCTGCGCCTCCGCAAGAGAAATATGGGCGTCGCGTTGATTCAAATTTGCCATACATACTATTGCAGCTGCGCAGTATTTGTGTTCACGAGGCTCTTTGCATTTGCACTGCTTCTTCTTCTGCGCTTTTCCATCCTTTACTGTTATACCACACTTCCTGCAGCTCTGTTCTTGTGCTAACTTATCCCGCAAGTGATGCGCTGGTGTAAATTCTCGATATCCTGCCTTTTCGCATGAGCATGTTAGCCTTTACTCGGTATGGCAGTGCAATATCGGGTACACTCACTCGCAGATACAGCGAACCTCCGGCGTCAATGGCGTTGTTCATGTTGAAGTTGCAGCTCTTGACGACCGCCCTCACGTTCTCCTGCCAACCAAGTACGCATTCATTGCCGCAGGTCTGCATTGGTATGGCTGGCTTGGGGCACATTCGGCGGGACAAACCAGTGACGTGCACCGCAGTTTGATATCACAGTCAGTGCAATTGTAGAGACGGGGCAGTCTGTGCAAACGGCTGGAATAATATCAACTCACACAAAACTTCAGATAGTTTTGCATGCGAGTGGATTCGCGTGGCAGCAGTTTTTGGGAGACGAAGCGACAGTAAAAGTCAAATTGACGACGGCCAGTCGTCTCGTGTACAACAGGAGATCTTATCAGGAGATGCGTTGCGTTAGTGTCAAGCAGTCTGGGGCATTGAGGCACGTCACCAGGAAATCGACGTCTAGGTGGGGAGTTGTGAGATCTGGACCTGGAGTAAAACTGATGAAAATATCTAGCTAGCCGCATGGCACAACTTTCGCGTGGCTGCTGTGTACAAATCCTATCTACAGGCACAGGTTGATGAGCGCGCGATCCACCCTTGGAAATATTTTGGCCTGTTTCGCATGGAGTTTGAATTTCCAGGCAGGGGTCACAAGTTTGGCATATCCCTGGCCTTCTAGAGCAGCAAGCGATTGAATGTGAGGGATGGGAGAATTCCGCACAAAGCCAGATGTGTGTGCTCAATATGCTAGGCGCGGCCAGGCACGTCTGCAATCATAACAAGTGACCGTGTGTGAATGTCCAACTGAATGGATGATGTTGAAATTAGTAAATCGCGCCCACACGCTTTGTACGTAGCACGGCTTGTATTCGGGCATGGATGCTGCAGCAGGGGGTCGTGCGGATAATCTGGTGGAGCATATCCTCGTTACTTGTGTTTTCGAAGCCTATGCAAATTATGATGGAGTTTGCTCTTGCTGAAACTCACCTGCGCATTCAACGTCCCTCCGAAATTGGCGCTGTTACGCTCAAAACTGCAGTTCCTAATTTCAACATCAATATCCTCCTGCAAAGCATCACAGTTGGTGAGTAGGCTTAAGCAATCAGAGATGTGCTCGGTGCCTTATTCCCGATGATTTGGTAGCAACTCGTTAGCTCCAGCGTGCCCACGCCTCCAGCATCGAATCTGTCCGTTCCTTGCGAATTTGAGGCATGAATCTTATGATCAATCAGTACAACGAGTTCAGCATACGAAACGCCTGCTACGAGCTATCGCGACCGTGAGCGGGATCTCGATTTTCCGCACGCATAGAACATTGAGTGGTCCTAACTGGACTGGGCCTGTATCACTTACGAAAGGCGACTTTCCATTACACTTCCTTTCTAAATCTTTCACCTCTCTCCTTGGTCGTAAATCGTGTAATGTGCTACGATTGTCGGTGATTGAGTTATTTCACAGCTCAAGAGAATATGTCAGGTTGCATATTTAGTCGATGTGAAGTCTGTTGCGGGCACATGGAGTGGATGGTCCAAGCCAGGCATGGTGTTTACGCCACAAATCGCATTTGTGTGTTTACGCATGGTAAAATTTTGTCCTTCTTCGTTGGTAAGAATAATTTTTGCGTCTCACGCATAAAATGCTCGAAAATGCATAATTAGTAATTGCAACGTAATCACAGCTTCGTGTGCAAAACACTATACACAGACTTAACGAGTCCACGGAGTGGCAGGCAGACGCGCTGGAAATGGGCAGGAAACGAAATTTTGTTCCACGCCGTCAATGCCCTTGCTGACGGTGAGGTGGACGCTGTGTTGTGCATGCTGAAGATGATGAAAGACTGATAATTGAATGTGACTTTTATCGCGTAACATGAGTGTCCCGGCGAGCCGCAGAACATAAAATAGCCATGAAAATGCCCTTTCATCCACGCAAAAAAGTAAAACGTAAACTCAAATACCAAGCCTGGTCCAGGCACTGCAATCACATAATACTTTCGTCACCAGGCAGCGCTTGGCTCTACATGACGGCTTGGACGACTGCAGTGTGCCACCCCTATTTTACAATCTCTTCCCCCTCTATTCATAAATTTCCCAATATTGCATTTGCAGTGACACACTGCCAAAATCGCGTTATTCCTCAGCACCAATTTTCGAGCAGACATTTTGCGTGTGTAACATGGAATGATTGCACAGGCAACTGCTTGCTCTCTTGTGCATCACGCATCACTCTTGTGTATCTCGCTAGTAAAAAACAGGCCAGATGAGCCTGTCCTCACACGGTCTGCTCAACATCCAACTGTGCACTTTCGGCAAATGTGGTCCCAAAATCACACAGACGGTACACACATTGACGCAATTGCAACCGCGCACAGTGGGAAAACGTGTAGTCTACACAGTTGTTTGAGGGTACGCGCTTTAAACTGTGCCAACTTGTATACTAACTGTGTAGTTTTGGAACCGCATTTGCTGAAAGTGTTTAGTTGTACTTTGAGCAGACCGTGTCAGAACTGTGCCATCTGGCTTATTTTTCCTAGTGTCTGGTAAACACGATGCATCCCTATCCGACGAGAAAGGCGCCATTAACCCACTCACAGATGCGTAGAGAGCCCCACCACTGCTGGTAGCCTCGTTGTTTGCAAAGGTGCAGTCATTGATTTTAATAGTCGTATTGTCCTGCCATGCATCCATACAACCATCCAGGTGATCATTGAAGAACAGACGTTACTATGCCAATACCCCACGGGGTGCTCCAAGGACAGAAATGCGATTTCCCGATGAGCGGCAGTATTAATGCACACCACCCTGCGTTGCCTCGTGGAATTGCGATACTCACATTGCAGCACCATGTTTCTTGGTACAGGTGCGCCCACTATCGAGGCAAGGCTTACAACATTTGTCCATCCTCTTACGTTCGGAGCAGAGACAAGACTCAGGTATCCGGTATTTCTGTACCCAGGTTAGGTATAGAATTTTCTACACCGACCTGCCCGGGTACCCGGATTACTAGGGTGCCGCCAGTGCCCAGGTATGCGCTCGGTAACACGGCAGCTACGGCGCCCAGTCGGCCTCTTGGATGCGGATTTTCAGAGCCAGGTCCTGTAGCTATTTCAGGGAGTCCTGCCGCTGTGGAATACAGACGTGAACTGCGTTCGAATGAGGCACGTTTCATCTGAGACCCATGCAAAACGGTGATTCCCACAGACAAATACAATTTTTCATGATTTGCAGTGAAAGCATTTCTAGGAACACTGGGCAGCAATTCGACAGTGCAGGAACGTCGCCCTAGAATGAAGCCATTGCTATGCAATGAGAAAGGCTCTCTAGTCAGTCCTGAATACGGGCACACCAAAACAGCAAGCATGCCGTTCCTTCTCTCACGTGTAACAGCACTACCTGAGAAGGCTTTACTGCATAACAATCACTAACATGGCGCATCAGCTCACTGCCAGTGGTACTCATCGCAATGCTAGCTGCTGTCCTGGAATCAACCCTGTCCTCTTGAAAAGGAAACAGATCATCAATCTAATTTCCGTACTTCCCAGCCAATCTCAATTACAGAGTTGAAATGCAATTAAATCACCGACCGCCATGATTGCACAGGCATGTGCTAAATTTCAGGCTTGCTGACGTTGCGCCCACACGTCGGGACACCCGGATCAGTCTGGCGAGGTCGTCGCTTTGCATCAAGGGCATAACAAATCAAAAGTGCGGATATCTGTCCATACGAGCACATGAGGCAACTATGCAACGGAAAGTTTCACGATATACAATTGCCCTTTTACAGCTCTATGCCCTTTCGAGTCAGTGCTTTGCTCAGGGTATCTAATCGCCCGCTGCTTACTTGTCAACAATTTGCGACATCAAATCGATTTTCGATTGAACGCAGTCTTCGCAGTCTTTGGCCGAGCTCAGCAGATGGACACCTCACATCAGTTTGAAGCTTACGACGCAATGCTGCTTGTCAACCCATCAGGTTCAAGTGACTGAAAATGCCGATGCGCTTCTAACATAATGTCCATGGGGACATAAGCTTACGCGCCCTTTGGCGCTAGTTGTATTCAATTCAACTGCTTTTGCTGGATGGGAACGGCAGCTAAGCGCAGCGTCGTGAGCGGGGACTCACCAACAGGCCACACACAAAAGCACGTCGGCAACTATCGCGGCACAAGCGGAGCCAGACTCGTGGCAGATTCCTTGCCACCACGCGAGGGGCGTTGTTACAGGAGGGAACTCCCAACAAGGCCGTCGGTGGCCAGCACCATCCAGCGCTATTGAGCACAGGCCCGCGCTTTTTGCCCGCCGAGCGCTTAATCTTCAGGGGCACAGTTTGCGAATCTCTCGTTGATTTGACAGCACTGTCAGCTTAACAGCAAGCTTGCCGCACTCTGCAATCTGTGACAGTAACAGCGTAATTGGAGAGGGAAGTAGTAATCTCAGAAAGCTGTCGCCGTCGCACGCATCACCGCCAGCATCCCAAAGCGGTGGGATCCCGCTCGCGCCTAGCATAACGAGGCTGTCGTCTTGTGGAACGCGATACTCACCGCCCACAGTACATTGATGCGGCGTTGGCGAGATTGCCAGAAGATCTGGCGTCTCTATACTTACTATGGTACTTATTAC
This sequence comes from Ostreobium quekettii, assembly GCA_905146915.1. Classification (NCBI taxonomy): domain Eukaryota; kingdom Viridiplantae; phylum Chlorophyta; class Ulvophyceae; order Bryopsidales; family Ostreobiaceae; genus Ostreobium; species Ostreobium quekettii. The sequence goes on along the minus strand of CAJHUC010000328.1, from coordinate 129,912 downwards.
GTTGCATTGGGAATTGCGGTTATAATTTGCGGCCATGGAAATCCATTCAAAACTTCCAATATGGCTCAGTCCTTGACAATACATTTATCTTTGTATCTATTTCGTCCTCCAAAATTTGGATCAATCGGCCAAGCATCGAGGGAGATGCGATCCTGCAAATACGGGCAGGTCGCACCAAATCTCGTGCGAGACTCAGGGTGGCACAGAAACTGTTGTGCTCGAAGAGATTTGAGCAGTGATTTGGACCATTCAAGTACTGCATCTGGTCCATTGGGAATGGTAGACCGGTTGAACCTAAACACGAAGCATGACCAGTAAACATTACTGGTACTGCCGTCTCTGCTCAAGAAGAATGACTGCAATGTTTTGCGGCCGTTCAAACCCCATCAAGCGTTTCCAATGGCACTCAGAGCTTGGGCATGTACTACACCTGTTCCAAGGTAGTACCTGGTGCCAATTATGCCCAAACGGGGTCAAGACGTACGAGGCATGAAATTTGATCAAAATAACTCCCACACGCAGTGTCAAGAACTATTTGTAGATGTCTCAACGCGGCAAACGCCACTGCCATTCTCACAGGTTAACTACACGATCAGACGCCTGAATATCTGACACCTAAGGTTGCCGCCATGCAAGCGGTTCCACAAGGATTTGCCCCTTCCATGTTGGCCGCCAACGTATGAGAGAGGAGCCAGACTCTGCGACAAACTGCAATGGCGGTTCGCGCTGCGTCGGCAGCTGCGACTGCAACCTGAGAGTGCTCCAGGAACATGTGCCATGGGTTGCCACTTCTGTTGGTTTTGCGTAATGCCCAATCGAAAACTTATTGGCTGCCAAAAGGCTTGATGCGACGTTGCAATTCAGAACGCTCGCAGGGAATCACAGGGCTAAAGATCAGGCTGCATTGCATAGCATCTGGCGACCATTTGCATGCACGTTGGGTCTGGATGCGCGTGGCTGCATCCGCGGACGGACGACTCAGGAACGGGATTTATCGATGCCTTGCCTCAATCGATGGGATCGCATTCGAGTAAGAAGCTGTGAAGGTCCCAGATTGGGCATCCAAGCCAGGTTTTGTGTCGCAAAGTGCCTCGCTCATGCTCAGCACGCCTTGTGAATGGCTAAGAATACATCCCTTGTGGTTGGGCCACCACAGCGATAGATCATCGGCACCGCTCAGCCGCCCAGCCTCGCGCCACTCTTGTATAGCGCGTATGGGTTTGAGGGAACATCCCCAAATCTGCAGCCGCCCTGTACCCTGCACTCCTGCCAATCCTGTGATACGAAGTTTCTGGGAATGCTCCTAGGCTCACAGAGAGCGCGTCCTTAATAGTTATGGTACGCAACTGAAAAAAACATGGGTCTGGATAATCAGCCTTTGTGCCAGTTGGATACCCGGGTACAGAGTGTGGAAGGTAACCGGGCGATCGAAAGTAGCTACTGGGCGCTGATTTGAAATGTCACTGGAGAACGTGGCAAACGCATGCCCACAAAATCGCGGAAGTGAGAAGCACTCCCCACCCCCGCCACTCGCGGCCACCGATTCAGGCCACTGCGGATGTTAGATTGGCAGCCGCGGGTGGCAACAATCGGCGCCCTCAAGGGGCAAAGACGGAAAGCGGATGTCGCCGCCGTTGTTATCTGTCCCCTCTCCCTCTTTCGCGTTTTGGCAACGTCGTGCGAGATTCCCTAAAAGGCGCGTTTCTGGATGCAGGGCGTCGACCTAGCGATGGTCATCACCACTGCACGAGAGAAGAGTTTCAGAATGCACAACACTGCAACATATTTCAATTTCTGACTTGACAATCTTTATTGCCCAGCTGGGCAGCATTCACTGTCGCTATCCGCCATCTCTATGCAATCCAGCCGAACCGCGGGCTGCCACGTCTCCAAGCGAATCACAAGACCTTAAGTGCACAGCTTGCACGGCCGCCTGGCCTTAAACCTCCTCCTATAAGTATTGATTCTAGGTGTCTGGATCCAGTCTATTCATTTGGGCTCATTTCTCAAGATCAATTTCAGCAACCACTTGGGTAGCTTGCCTGATCGCACTAAGCCGCGACGCCGGGTGAGTCAGAGGACCGCGTGCGTGCCTTGTTAACAAATCTGGTAAATTTGACCCGTGTCGGAGATGTTATTTTCTATTTCCCAAACCGGAATTTATAACCGCCATCTTGAGGGTTGCGCAGGAGGTACATTACGCTATTCCGCATCGTTGCGTGACGCCTCGTCTTTTTATCACACACGAATGGTCAAGAATATCGTAGCGCCGAAAGATATTTGCGGAGCTGCAAGTAAAATAACCCCGAGGTCGGCTTCAAAGGGAGCTATGTGCCCTGCCGTCCGCACTGCCGCTGGGTTCCGCGTTGCACCAAACAGCCGTCTGGAAATCACCCTTTCCGCTGCAGAGCGGGTCCCAGCCGCGACACGAGGATCCCTGGAACGCTAACGGCATGTGGCCCCGGACGCAGGGGTCAGTGAGCGTTCGCGTTAGTGCTAGCAATAGGCAAAATGGAGCGATCTGTGCATTGTGAGCCACTTGCTTGGGTTGCGTGCCGCGCGCCTGTAGGGGCTGCTGGCTTGTCAGCTGCATCTGAAACTTTGCAAGCATGCGCAATAGCCCAATTTGCGCCCGTGAGACACGATGAGAGAAGGAAAATTAGCACTCCAAAAATTTTGCATAACCAAATCGCGTCGACGAAATTATTTGATGGGTAAGTTCCTTCTCTACTGCATTCTCCGCCAGATAGTGGTTACGCTACTGTTGCATCTCTGCAAGGAAGATCTGGGTGTCTGTCGATGGATATAACCCTGAGCAAATAACAATAGCCATTTCACGTCTGCCGTGGTGTAGTGACTAAAATTTCCACTGTAACTTTTTGCGGCGCCTTCCGTTTCCCCAATTACTTTGCCAGCTCCTTATTCTACTCTAGTATTCCTCTCTTTGGATTCCTCTTCCCGTTAAAGACGCAATTTCTTGCTGGCATGGGCTCTGCACTGCCCAGATTCGCCTTGATTCACCCACCGAGAAGATGCACTATCAGATACACCCATGTTCGCACACAGCGCTGCTCCATATTCGACGGCCATATTCATGGTGGACCTGCAGCTTCTGGCCGCCGCACCATCCCGTGAAACAGGCATACATTCACTGCCAGGGGTACGTGATGGGACGGCTGCTCCAATACGGTAGGTACGATGAACGGCAGATACTAGTGATGTCTGTTGTGAACGGTGACAGGATTGGCTAAATAGAAAGTGTCCGACAGTATTCCCATATGGCTTGAGCTATTATTAGAAACAGACGACATCAAATACAGGTTGCACATGATCGAAGTACCTCGGTTGGACTTTGACAGCGGAAGCAACAAAGGGATAGTTTAATTTTGGAATAATGAGCGCCACTTTTCTAAGTTTTCGATCACTAAAGGATACCATGCACAACTGTCCCGTAGCCTGGAGCATCGGAGCACAGCTCCAAGAATCAGTGCAGCGTCGTCCAAAGCAGGAAGCTCTGCAATTTTTTATTGCATTGCCTGATGGAAGTTTCATATGGTAGCCAGATGCGAATCTGGGCAACAGACCCAGGCTAGCGGAAGAGCGATGCACCATTTGGAGTTTTTTGGTGCCTTCGGTGTTTGGAGATGATACCCTTGGAATGTATGTGTCCTTGCAAAGCCACGAGCTGTTAAATCCGAGAGCGAAAGCTGCTTATCAATTAAGACTCAATAAATCTATATATTATTCACCTATTATGTGCACTGGACGTTGGCTGAAGCCAAAAGCCTTGGTAAGCACAACCAGGGGCTGCGGACGTGGCTGTGTCCAGCTGAACTGATAGCGTCGAGATCAGCAAAGCACATTCGTGCGCGATATGGATATCGCCTTCTGGACCAAGGCACGAATCTCACAACAAGATGTATCACGGGCAAGTAAATGAAGCGCGCGTGGCATTTCGTGGTCTGCATGAATTACAGGTTAGGCCAGTCGGCGTGTCGCCTTGAGCTAAGGACATGAGTTTTTTTTTGCTTGTTTTAGTATTCAAACAGGAGCTTGCGAGGTTGCTCTTCCAAAACATGCTTGCCGCAATAGAGCTAAATCCAGGAGACACTTACCGTCGCATCCATCGCCCCTCCGTACTTTGCGCTATTGTTTTGGAAGCTGCAGTTTCCAATTTCAGCCCTGGCGTCTTCCTGTGGTGCAACCACGCCAGTTCAGTGGTGTTAGGACAGCAATGCTGCAGTCGGTGCGCTCTTCTACCTGGTGTCCATGAGAACTGGTTTCAACCAGGTGTGGCCGTGTTGTCTAGATAAAACCTATCATCGTTTCTCAGGAACGAGACACCAGTTCATAGCCAAATCCATGCTGATTACATCAAGAGAGTCGGCCATCATGGAAATTGATGCAATGTCCCTGCCCTTTTGTGGGGGGGGGGGGGGGCAGTTTTGCCCGTGCACCGTGCATTCAGCGGCCGTAACTGTGTTGCGCATGTATTGATTACGGAAGACACTTTTCCATGGACGTATCTTGCTGAATCATTCATCGCTGTTTTCGACGGGATTTAGTATAGAACGCTACATTTTTCAATTAGCCTGAGCGGGAAATTACAAATATAAATTAACTTGTGCAAGAGAAGCATTGCCACCACACAACAGGTTTCACATCAGGCAAGGCACATTTCCCCCAAACGTTATTCGAGCGACTGCAGCATGGGACCGCTTGCTTCTGCCATGCATTTTACTTCGTTTCTGACACAGCCAATCTCGCATTATTCCCAACAAAACATTATTACTCAGTATCAGTATCTACTCACGAACGAACACTTTGCGTGCATAACAGAGAACAAGCGCTCGTACTCATTCAGAATGAGTCATTCTCGCACATCCGATGGGATGGTGTACATCTACAGGGAGAGGGAGATTGTGATTCACTCACTCACATCAGCAGATACAGCTCCTCCATATTTGGCGGCTTTGTTCTTGGAAAAGACGCAATCCCTGATTTTGGTAGTCGCGTTTCTCTGGCACACAAGGGTGTGAGACGTGAGCAGCAAAACAACAGGCATGCATCCGCAATATTACTCGAAGTTTTCCGCATCTAGAAATGCCCGTAAATGCAACATACACGTTATTTTATAGTGAAGACTGGAATCGCAGTGCGTGCATCGCATCTTCGTTCTTGCTGTCTCAAATACCGACGCTCAGCCTAGAGAACAAAGACAATATTGGCTTACCTATGCTCCTGCATTCGCAGTAGTTTCACTGCCGGGCAGCAAACAGGCCCCGAGCATGCCCACAGGAACTTTGCTTTACCTTATGCCTATTTCCCCACGCAATCGCGCATTCCCAGATACAAGTATGCTGTGACGAACATCGGAAATATTGAGCATTGAATGGACTACTGGCCAGTCACTCGGCAGCGCAGAAACACTGGAAAGCAAGCAACCACAGCAGAGGGATTGGGGCAGGATCTCTAATCCTCCTCTCTCACACGCAGGCTATCAGCATGTTGCCTCTCTCGCGCACATTCGAATTCCATCTGTGAATGTTTGACTACAACATAATGCTAACCGACAGATTAATTCATTTCCAGAGGTAATCGTCACACGACTCTCCCTGAGTTGGCCCTGTCCTGCGATAGAGCGCAGTTCATGAAACTGGCTGCCTCGTTTCCCGATTGGCCACGATTAGAGAGTCGATGTGCAATAAAATTACCTGTTGCAGCAGTTCCACGCATGGCCATGGAGTTTCTGGTATGTTGACATTGGGTTTGCAAATGTACAACATCTGCATAAATCCTAGTGAGCCATCGTTTCAAAGAAGATAAAGATATCGAGGACCAATACACATATTGAATTGATTGAACAGCTGCGTTGCAAACGCGAGTGAAAATCTACAACTTGCTTTGTCTGCGTATACGAACATTTGACGCGTTTTGTCATGAAACAGTTTCATAAAATGTGCAGTACAATTGTCTTTTACTAAGTTGTACCTAATCCATCCGATGTCTCTGCTTCAGGCATCTTTTGCTTGGTTTCTTTCCTGCCGTCAAATAGCAACAGCAAATCAAGATGTCGATTGGACACTGGATTTACAGCATTTGGTTGAATCTCAGGAAACGCGCGTCTTACGCCAGCTTAGAACTCAAGACGCAATGGCGTTTTTCATCCCAATATGTCGAAACAGTTGGCAAATTCGAAGGGCGGTCAGCAAACCATTGGGACAGGCTCGGGGTTGTCGGGGTGCATGTTGTGCTTGGTGCGACTACCGGCGTTGGATGTTTTCCTTCCCCTGCATTTACCGCAGGAACTTTGCCATCGCGTCTTTGCCTGGCACCAATGGAGGAAATACAAAATGCAACGTGGTGGTCAGGATCCATCTGTGGAAATGCAAGTTTTCAAATTGTACTGCCCTCTCATCGACGCTCTTCGCTTCCTCAGATGCTGTGCCATGTTTTGGAATTTTCTCCTCTGATTCGCCCTTCCAATCGCTGGTGCCATAGTTCACAGTCTCCATGGCTTGTCTGCTTGCGCTGGCTGGCCTAGCTTTCATTCGGTAAAAGGTACCTCAGGAGAGCAACATCAGATACACTCACTTGTGTAAAGACGGATCCTCCAGAATCGGTGGCTTCGCTCATGGTGAAGCTGCAGTGTTCAATGTCTGTCTTCACGTTTTCCTGTAAAGCGTGTAAGAATTCATTCCTAATTGTCGACTTCTGGTGGGGTAGTTGCACATAACACTGGCAGATAGCAGTTCGGTATTGTTTGCATTTATAATTAATTGCATCAACTGTGGTATCAGTCTACAATGGACGTAGCTTCCCCATCTACACAATATTGCACAGACCGAGCAGTGTTGGCATACGCTCTGACCTGCTGCTAACAAGGCCAAAACGCAAAACAGTGTTGCACGTGATTGAAGTCTGTTGGTTTGAGCTTTTGAGGCGAGAATAGGGACAGGTTTCAAGTTTGATAAAGCTTATCATCGCGTGCACCGCACTACCTCATTAGAACATCTCACGTATGGGTATCAAGCAGCTGGGGCGCAAAGTCCTATCTCCAAGAGTCAATGCGAGGTTAGGGGACGTTTTATTGTGAAGCGGGCAAATCACGTCTGAAACATCTAACTGCAAGCGACTGAAGTGATCAGAGCTTTGCAGAGCAAAAACGCGATTCTGCACGACTGCTGGCCGCCGGCCATGCACACACCGCCCACCTCTGGGCTTCCTTCACAACTATTGATGCACAGATTGGTGCATCACATTGCCGTGCGAGCTCGCGAACTGATTGCTGCAATACTTGGTGTGGCAATCATGACAGTTTTGGCAAGTGGCGAAGCTGGCAGATGAAGCAACAGCACCAAGCAGAGCCAATAATCGGCGCACCAGTGGATGCAATGATCGTTGCACTGATCATTTCAACTATCGGTTGGCAATTAGTTTTGGACAGATCGGTGCCCACTTTGTTCTGTCAGGGGAGGTGTGTGGGTGGGGTGGGGTGGGGTGGGGTGGGGTGGGGTGGGGGATATGTTGTTGGCTTGCATTCAAGCCCGACGGGAGTTCGCGATTCCTGTATCACCCCTCGGGTGTTTCTGCATCGAAGGCCAGAATCTGTGGTCAATGTGACAGGCAGCTGTGAGAAAACGAAACGCTGGCCGCACACACCGAATAGATTCCAATGTCTGAGGATGTTGCCATGCCCGGCAAGATGTCACAAGCCGTGGGCACCTGCCAGACGCCGTGCCGTTGACGGTCTCCTCGTGTGTCCTCGCCGCGCGGCGCCCTCGCATTGGCTGCAGCATCGCCAGTGGCGCCGACTGCGACAGCGGCCGTGGACAGGTGGTGGTGGTGTGTAGCGGCGGCAGTGATCGTAGGGGTATTTAGCACCGCAATGCCATCGTGAGCTGTTGATTCGAGTTATAATTCTCCCAACCATTGGTGTGGAGTGGGCAGACGACATTGGCGGTCCTCGATCGCTGGCAAAGCTAGGGTGCGGCAATTGACAGTGTGCTGCCGTCAATCTAGTTTGAGTGCTTACAAAGATTTGCTACCAAAGGGTAGTCGCTGGCAGGGAAAAACGATTGGGACCCAATTGGACACCAACCGGTCAGCAAACTGTCAATGTAGTAAATCATGGTGTCATTCCATGATGTGGGTTGTTTTCCTATCCGCTGCCATAGGATATTCAACCCTGCGGCAATTTGAATACCTGGCATCTTTATCTTGGCCCCGAATTTTGGGGAGAGATGTTATTTCCTTCGTCTCACAATGATTATGATTTGATGGCTTCAAAGAACTCAAAATAGTATCTTCAGGTCTCAAATTCCCTCCATGTGTTTCATCGGTCCTATATCGGAGTGCGGGCATGAGTTGTAGCCCTGGAAGCCAGCCAAATAATCTCAGGCTTTGAACAAAATTGCTGCAGTATTTCAATACGAGTCAATTTTGTGCCCTCAAAAATTAGCCAACCCGCTAAGTATTCAGCTTGTAGTATCACCTCGAACAGAGGTATTTCGGCCAAGTTGCTTGAAGATATTCGAGGCGGCTCCGGAAGCGCTCGTCTTCAGGAAACTTCTTGGACCGTGTCATTTTACAACGCGTCACACTGTGCGAAGCGATTGAACCTCAAGATGCTATTCCGGCTGCTGGTCGGAGCAGAGATACAGAAATGGTGGGCAGGCCGCCAGTGCGTCACTGAAGTTGCGGTCAATCATACTGGCCATTTCTTAGCCCTATCGTCATTCCTCAGATAGTGCATAGGCTGTGCAGCGTGATTTTTTCCACTCTCATCGTGAATTGTTCCCCCAGTGCCTTGGGAAGTTGGCAATTCCCTTGCCACTGGTGGAGATTGTGTGAGATTGTCAATGGCGTTCTGGAAATGCCTATTGATCGTCTCAGTTGCTTTGCACAAAGTCTCGAATTGATGGGCGAGTTCTTTGACCATGCGTTTTGGGACGCTCTGGCCGCCTCCATTTCGCCTGCATATGCCCGCTCCAACCTTTGGTCTGAGGCGCATCTCCCACGCCCGTCGTTTGGGGGTGTTGGGAACACGGCTAGGTGGCGAGGTCCGGCCCCCAAAATGGGGAGCTTCGGAGCCACCTTGAGAAAACTGGCGTTTCCTGGTGGAACGCTGTCTTTTCAAGACGACACTTTGGATTGAATGCTCAATCGAGTGACTCAAAATTTCGAAATCGTGAAGTAGACATAAACTAAAATAGTTTAGAAGAAAGTGGTATAAGCATGGATTGATTTGGCGGGATTCCAGAGCCATGGTTCATAACCGCAATCGAATTTGGGAGCAGCAATGCGAGAGCAACAGCAACGATCGCTCTGCTGGAGGATCGGTGATGTGACAGCGAAAATGTTGAGCAATGGTCAGAGCGCATCTGTAGAGTACCACCTCACCACGGGCCGGCATGTGCAGACCCCATGTCAGGGCATTGGAAACCGTAACGAACACGGTGGAATCCCAAGCTAGTCTCTGCGAAAGCGTAATTTTCTGTTTGTTTCTTGTTGAGAGTCTTTGAATAGGAATTGGATGTGTGCGCATCAACACAAAGCTGAATGCTGAGCTTGAGAACACTCTCGAAAGAGCCCTTCTATGTTTTGTTGATGAGCATGGCAGTCTTGGCGTGCCTACGGCCAGTGGCAGTCCTCGGCTGCTATGCCAATTGAACGCAGCGTGAATGTGTCACTTTGTCATGTGTGCTGAACGCTGGTGCCCCGAAAGCGTGAGCAATCTCAACCTATAGTTCAGGATGCACGGATGCACCACAGCTGGTGAATAAACGCGAATATAAGGAACTCGTCCCTGCATATTGCCGATGTCAAAAATGAAGTTTCTTGAACACAAATACTAGGTTAGCGACTAGATTGCTCCTGAGAAAGCGTACTCAGCATGAAGGCGCACTTAAGTTGAAAGTACGATACCGCGATGATGCCTTTTTTAACCGCTTGTCCGTTTCCATGGGCATGACACCCTTACCACTGCATACAGATCGCCTCCCAGCTCTGCGAAGCTCTGCTCAAAGCCGCAGTTCCCAACTTTGACAGCGGCATTTTCCTGCAAAACATCCGCACTGGGTAAGTGGAATCATGGGGTCAGCGTTTGAGGTGCCGTGTAAGTCTGTCGTTACCAAAAGCCTGGTTTTCCCTGGCTGCGCCCGTTGTGTGTACCAGAACCATAAAATTCGCCTTGTGTGCAATTATGCGGGTGATGGCCAATGAAGACAACACTGCTGGTGGACCTCAGTGGCAAGTACCAGTACTGAAGTTCTAGCAGCTAGATTGCGAGAGCTTCAACTCTACTGTGAGTGCGCGTCGTTCTGCTTCTTAAGCTCTGAGGAAAGGAAAGGAGGCAATCGAACACATGCGCAGATTTATGCAATAATGGAATGCTAAGCTGGCTTGCCGCTTCTGAGCAACCACTTGCTCTACGAAATGCTGGATGGCTGAGAATTTTTCATCGTCCGTTTCGTGGTCACCCATTATCCAATATACCGTATTTTGGGTCACTCTTCTCCTGCTTATGTCAGAATACTGGGAGATTGAACAGTCGTACATGGGATAGTTTGGAACGTTAAAGATGGAGAATTGCACATGGTACATGTCCAGCATGAAATTGCAATGATACCGACAACGAATCCTGTAATCTGTGGAACCAACAGATCTACAGATACAGTGGTACCGCGGCGTTGTTATCGACAACACAAAGTTTTCACTGAGGCAGCATTTCAGATGGCTGCGGCGTGGAGCTCTCTACATCATTATTCACGACTTTCACCAATGCACGTTTTCCTTCGAAAACGCATGCTTCCAAAAGAACGCCATCTCTCGGTACCCTTTCGCAGATCGCATTCTACACATAAAATTTCGCGCATTTCGAATACATTTGCCAGTATTCTTCCATGCGGAATGCTTTCGGTTCTTGCCTTCCAAGCAAAATGTTTGAAGCGAACATCGCTCACCTCTGCAAATACCGCTCCGCCATTTATGTCACCGCTGTTCTTGGAAAACGCGCAATCTATGATCTTGGTAGTGGCGTTTTCCTGCCAAACCGCGGGCCATCAAGTGAACAGCGAAACTGCGGATTGAGATGCCGTAAACACTTTGCAATGCTTGCTAACTTCGACGATACCAATGCCTCCTGTCCCTTAAACCGAACGAAGATCACCCTGCACTGCAGAATGAAACTGCTGCGCACACGACGCATCCCTGCGCCTTGCCATAACAAGTATTGGCGTTCAGCGTAATGCGGATCGTATCGCCTGCTCACGCACAGGCGTGTGTAGCATTCTCGTTGGGCTGTATGCGGTTGCCGGAAAAAAAGCGAAAGCAGGATAAGGCTCGATCTTGCCTCCGCCCTCTTTTGCGAGAAACGTGGCTTAGAGGTACAGAAGCCATCTTCAAGCGTTTGCATTTGTAGGCATTAGTTAACCTGCTGGGCTGACGGTCAACGATAGAGAGGCGTCGGCAGACAACGAAACAATTTTAGTTCGACGTGAACAATGTTTTTGCGGCGAGGGGTTCCAATGAATCGGCTCAAGATCCTGTTTCATCGACTGAAAGGGAAACGCGACCCGTTCCTTGGTTCGACCACATGCTAATTTTAATCACGAGCTCGCTCTCAATGCCACTCACTCGCACATGCACAGCTCCCCCGTACAAAGCCCTGTTCTCGACCAAGGTGCAGTTTTCGAAGCTGGTCATCCCGGCTCCCTGCCGATTGCAAACAGATAGTTGAAGATGGGCCATACCATGTGGCTGCGGTGCACGGCACATGCACCATGACAGGTGATGTCACGTTCGTGCTCGCATTTGCCACATAGTTGCATTGAAGTAAATGAATTGCTGCAGCTGGGCAAGCAAATGCCATGGCGACTTTGTTCGCATGAAATTTGATGTGGATGCGTGATAGGCGAGTGCTCAAGTTGCGCAGCGCAGGGCGCAGGCAAAACTCGGCTGGATGATGTTGCAGAGCTGTTTGCCGCAAAGCTCAGGTCCAATGGGCCTGTGCAATGCCGTTCATCGATCCCCCGAATTTTATATTCTTGCAGGCCTCAATGCCCGAGTTATCCTTTGTTAAATTGGGGAAATTTAATTCAATTGGTGTGTTTGACACATATTATGCATTTTTTGATCGGTCCTCGAGGGACGCTCACGTCTCGCGAATTGAAGATGCAATACGCTACAGTTTGCTTTCGCCTGTCTGATCGTGGTCAGCCGTGCCCTAAAAATTTTAAAAGGGCTTTGCTGTCATGTTGGTGCGTCCCAGATGGCTGCACGCAAGTATTGAAAACTCTTACATAGCGCCAATTTATTTCTTCGAAACCTGTTGTCTCTGAACAGCGGCGGTGGCATCAAGCGGAAAGCTCATCATTTGGGTATGGCGCCCTTGCCATTTTGCTTCGGCAGGTTACTGAAGGCGAAGAGGCGTTTACGTTAGTGTGAGCTTACATGCTGCACTTCCAAACACGCGATGCACGGCGCCGAAGGGCAATAAAGTCCGCTAAGTAACTTGTTGCATAAACCTCTGATATCCTGAATAATTTGTGCCACATTTTGCTATTTACCTCTGGAAGGCATGGAGATGACCAAATTTCAAGCGTGAATAATCGATTGAAGCAAAGTTTTACACCCTGAATTGCTTATAGTTCGTCGTCAGGGACAACTGCATGAGTAGTGTCCCCTTTCGGCGATCGCATTTCGAAAGCAGACACACGATGTGCGCAGGAAAAGAAGACAGTAGGTCTTGCCGAAAATTCGAGCAACGCCATTGTCCACTGCCGGAGGCGTGCTGAGCGGTGCGCTGTTCTGTGTTGTGTGGTACCAAATGCGTTCCGGCAAGGCTTACTGTTGGGTAAATGTATCAATCGGCCCATTGCCCATTGGCGTCGCTACTCTGAAAACTCTATTTTGCAGTGCAAAGATCGCGGTGCTTTGCGGTCGACTCTGTGCAAACCAATAAGTGATAGGGCTCACGGTTCTCAAGTTGTCTTGAGAAAACGGTCAAAAAGTTGGAGGACGAAAATATTCAGGCAGCCACGAAATTGGCGTGGAAACACTTTTGCGTAGTGGGTCGAGCGCGAAGCGTGCAGAACTTTGTACGCTTCGGGCGTTTTTTACCGACGACCTGAAAGCGATTTGTTTCGCGGCCAATCGCGGGGAAGTCCCACGATTTGGCACCGGGTTAGCCACCACAGCGACGGCAAATGGCATTTTTTCTGCACATGACAAATCGCGCAATCTGAAACCGCGATCTGATGCTATCCGTCATCTCCCTTCCAATAGGTGGTGAGACTGCTTCACTTGTCGTGTCGACATTGTGGCATTCCAGCGAGATGCGAGTTTTTGTTACCTTCGTGCAAAATATTGCCTGTCGCCGAAGCATTTCGTGTGTGCCCAGGGGTACAGTAACGCCATTTAACGATCCTGATACTGCTTGATGCACCCACGGGCTATTTGCGTCTGTGAATTCTAAAAATGGCACGCCGCTGCATCCGTTTCCCGTTCAGTTATTAGGTGGCTGTGACGTATCGTGTATGTTGTTTAATCCATTTGGCTGAGCAGTGTCATCTGCGCACAAATGGAAAGCACACAAATATTCTGGCAAGGCGCTCTGTAAGCACTGCACGATCGCAACTTGACTTGGCGCAAAGATTTGTTCTGTAGCCACCCACCTCTGCAAAAAGCGTTCCGCCAGACGTGCTGGCGTTGTTTTTGATGAAACTGCAGTTCTTTATGTCTGCCTCGACGTTTACCTGTGCAGCATCCACATATTGGTTACCGGCACAGTACGTTGGTGCGATTGTAGATCCGGAGTGTGCATTGGGTGCAGAGAAATAACGGATGCCCAGAGGTCCCTATTGTGAATAAGTGCCCTGGTTGGCGCAACAGTCCATATCGGTTAGGTAAGGCAGCGCATGTGTCAATCTGGATTTCATTTGGGCATCGTGACGGCGCAAGGTCCGTGCACCCTGCAGTAGCACACAGAGCTCGAAGAGAGAATGTCGCGAGCGTGCACGTTCTGAGACCCGGCCAGCAACGGGCATCTTGTGCAGATCCCAACGAGCTTGAAGGATCGAAGCAGATCACTAGGAATCTATCTGAGAGGTGCAACAATGTAGCAGCACAACATCGACTTTGCTGCAAGCGCAGCACTATGCGCAATCTGGACCATAGGTACCAGCCGTCAGCTGAGAGATGCACTCGAGTGAATTTGGGTGAGGAAAATGACAGCATTTGCATGCTCGCGACCCCTCGCAGCCGCGGGAGATTAAATGCATGGCCAGATGCGCATTGCTCATTTTTGATGCGAACGATGCTTGCGACACCATGCTACGTCATCAATCCAGATCGATTGATAACATCGATGTCGATGTTGGTGGATGAGGTTACGTCGATGCATCATGCAGGTCAGATAACGTCAAAAAGCATGTCCATGCAACCTTCGACCAGACCGTTCGTTCAGAGATATGGATTCGGCGACAGCGAGCGTGCGGGCAGCATCCCTCCGCTTATTCGAAAGTACAACCTTGCAACAACGTCTCTAATACCCACGCCCACATGGCAATAGAAAGCAGTTATGCGTGCACTCACCCCTGCAAACAATGCCCCTCCAAACGTGGCATTGTTGTGCTTGAAGCTGCAATTCCTAATTCCAGCCGTGATGTTGCCCTGTTCGATACACCTTCCGGGTCAGTATGGAAAGGAAACAGTGTCCCACGTGTCATGCATTGCTGCCTATATCTGGGACGCCTGGGGACACAGGAGCAGCCATTTCATTACCAAGGGAATGTTGTTTTTCTAATCTTGCTATTAATCGGCTCAATTGGTCAACCTGCGACCAGATTTGGATGCCTTGGTCGGCTTGGAGGTAATCTGGATCTCGGCCACATTAGTCATCACAACACAACGTGAAATTGACAGCTCCATCAGAAGCTTCCCTGTCCACCTCCATCAGGGCGTCAAGTTCCTGTAGTTTTGTGCTTACTTGGTCCTCATATGTGCCAGTCTATTTCCCCAGAATTGCACAAGAACGTTGTCTCAGGCAACTAATGGACACTGTTTTGACCTTACATGAATTTTGAATTCATTTTGACCATATGCTTTATGGACCATCTCTCCCACTAGTCTATCCCACGTTATCGCAATTCTCAATTGCAGCGATTGGCCAAGTTGGCAACAACTTAGGCCATTTGGGGCTCAGAGTCAGCATTCACGGCCTTCACAACCTTGATGTGCCAGCTATGTCAACGCTCCTGTACTAATCTAGATGTCTCTTGCTCTTTAACCACAACATACGCTTGTTGAACCCAACAATCTGTAGCAATCCTGAGTAGTTTGCTCTGTGGATTCTGCTTCGAATCTATGCAAATCTTCGGCTTATGCCAAACCACCAGGTCAGCCATCTTTGCTACAGCTCAGCTCGATCCACCTCCTTGAATGGCAAGATGAGGTCACCATGCGCTGCCCAAGGTCTTGGTAAAACGCCAAGTCGCAAGCCACCTCCTCCTTGCATGTCGCAGGAACATTGGCGCCGTTTGCTACGCTCGAGGGCTCTGTGGATAGCTCTCAACATGGCCCATCGAACTTATTCTGGTCGAATCTTCTGACTCGCATGTTTTGGCCTTCGTTTGCTCCAATTTGGAAAAGCGGCGGTATTTATGGGACAGGAATAGAATTGCTTTACATTTCAGTTCTCATACTAGAGCACGTGTGAGGCGAGAATCCGCGCAATGAGATCACAAAGCATCATTGGAAATGATGCGCACTGCGGCCTTGGCAAGAGAATAAAGAATGAGCGAGATTCAATTTCATTTCAAATGTGCAACACAGAGGTTGCGCTGGGCATTCCAGTATAACTCCATCCTAATGTTATGCAGGCAACGCAGGACTGATTGGGAGCTCCTGGCTCCGTCCACATCCGAGACAAGGAACTCAGAAAACTTCAACACAACATCCCCTGTTCTGCAACGCGTCCCGTAATTCCCGTCGGTGCCAATCTCAGTTTCAAAGGACACACTGCTCCTCGGCACACTGCACAACTGATTTTGGAAACGCAATCTTCAGCTTTGGTGCCACTACGGGAATAGGGAGGCGTCCGTGTCGTTTCCGAGCTGCTCCGACGCGTCCTGGTGCGAGCGCACAGCGCACAGTCGTGTCGTAGCGACCACTGAAGAGTTTTCCGAGGCTTCAGACGGTTTTGCACGTCCACGGACGCTTGCAGAACGTTCAAAGCCTCCAAAGACTTTGCAGTATGTGCAACGGCAACAGCTCCGAGGGACTTCGAGGATCTCCTTGCTTACTAAAAAAGTTATTAATCAGCCCATTTTGCCATTAGAGCCGAAAAATCCACACAACTGATGGCACTGGATGGCGGACGCTCATTTCCAATGGTGCCCCGTGGCTCAATCTGTTGGGGAGCTGGCGCCTGACGGCATGGCGGTCAGGTGGCACAGTGATGGTTGGCGAATCTTCAGCTCTGGTCCATATTCACATTGAGTGGCTCGCCTTCTTCCCTGAATCTGCTCTCAAGTTATTTTGTTTTCCTACTTTGCCTTTGTTCTTCTACACGTGCATTACACGGCGTTGATTTATGTGGTTCTGTTTTCAAGTGTGTTGTGTGCAATTGTGCACCCATGCATCGCATTATGTTGCCTTGTCTTGTTGTGATGCGTTGTCTACGATGATGAGCGTTCACATAGGACTTTCTACTACGGAATGCACCTTTTGACCGGATTTGACTCACCATTGTATTTTTCAAGTGCTTGGTATGTGTCTTGCGAGTGCAGTTTGTACCTTAGCAAATACTGCCAGCGGAGAAAAACACTTGGGCAAGCAATCATCTTTGAGAAAGTCCAATCGTATTGGCCAGAAGGAATAGGTTCAAGTGGCATGCAACAGAACAGCGCCAAAGTCAAATGAGAAAGTACGGCAATCAGGACAGCTTTTATTGCAAACGGCGCTAGTAATTGAACCAAGTGGCTCCACGGCAGCACCAAATTAAAACTAGAAGCAAGAGAAATTAGTAATTTTGTCATATTGTAAAAATAACGGCGCCGAGTACGCGAAAACTTCCAAGCAATTGGGTCAACGGCGGCTGGCAGCATTCCAAACCACATTGCCAAATTATGCCCTTTCGGAACAGCGTCATATTTGCACAACCGCGACATCTTGACTCCCCGGCATGGGGTCTTCTAGATGCCCAGGATCTACTGCATTGTCCATGGCCATGGAAATGCTGTCCATCTCAGATGCCAAACACAATGCCCCTGTCACAAATAATTTCCCCCAGGTGAAAGTACGATATTTATTAATGCCTGTTTTATACCACTTGTCTGTTTAAACGGGAATCATTCTGGCACGCTTACCGCTGCATACAGAGCTCCTCCCCGCTTCGCGAAGTTCTGCTCAAAACTGCAGCACCCGATCGTGGCAGTGGCATTTTCCTGTGAAAAATCCGCACTGGGTCAGTGGAGCCACGGTCTTGGCTTTTGAGGCACCTTGCAATTCTAACGCAATTGAGATGCCTGGCTTTCCCTGGATGTGCCGCGATGTATGTATCAGATCCGCTAGCTTCGCCTTTTATGTAGACTCGCGCCTGACGGCCAATGAAGACAATTATATCGATGTAACTCAGTGGCAGATATCAGTACTGAAGCCCCTGTTATATCAGTTAGATTGCATGAGCTTCAAATTTACTATGCACGCGCACATTCCTGCTAGGCGTATAAGGCTTTGGGCACTCAGATATATATGCAGGTTTACGCAGTAAAGGAATGTAGAACTGGCATGCTGCTTACGAACAAAATCTTCTCTACCAAATTCCGAATAGTTGAGAATTTGTAATTGCATTTTTATGGTCACTCATTGTCTACAATGCCAGCTATTGTGTAACCCTTTTCTGCTTGTGCTAGAGTAATGGAAAATGGTACAATCGTACACGGGATTAAATATGGAGAAAGTGTACATGGTACATGCCTAGCATGCAATTGCAGCGATACCTCGAACGAGCTCTGGAATCCGTGCAGCAAACATCTACATACGCAATACTACGGTGGCATTGTCATCGGCAACGCCAAATTTTCACTGAAGCAGCACCTAAAATGACTGAAGCGTGAAGTTCTCTACACCGTTTTTCACAACTCTCAACAATGCATGTTTACCTCCGCAAAAGCGTGCTTCCAAAAGAACGCCATGTCTCAGTAACCTTTCGCAGATCGCATTCTACATGCAATTTCGCGCATTTCGAACGCAGTTGCCAGTATCCCTCCACACGGAATGGTTTGGGTTCTTGTCTTCCAAGCAAGGTGTTTGCAATGAACATCGCTTACCTCTGCAAATATGGCTCCTCCATTTATGTCAACGCTGTTATTGGAAAAGACGCAATCTTTGATCTTGGTAGTGGCGTTTTCCTGCCAAACCGCAGGCCATCAAGTGAGCAGCGAAACTGCGGATCGGGGTGCTGCAAACACTTTGCAATGTTCTCTAAGCTCAAAGATACCAATCCTACTGTCCCTTGAAATAAACGAACATGACCCCGCACTCCAGAATAAAACTACTGCGCGCACGATGCATCCCTGCGCCTTGCCATCACAAGTATTGGCTTTCAACGGAACGAGGATCATATCGCCTGCTCGAGCATAGGCGTATGGAGCGTTCTCGATGCGCTGTGTGCGGGTGTGAGGGAAAAAAAAGGAAGCAGGATAAGGCTCGATTTTTCCTTCGCCCGCTTATGCGAGAAACATAGCTTAGAGCTACAGAAACTCTTTTCAAGCGTTTGCATTTGCAGGCATTAATTAACCTGCTAGGCAGACCGTCAACAATAGAGAGGCGTCGGCATACAACGAAACAATTGCAGTTTGACGTGAACAATGTCTTTGCGGCGAAGGGTGCCAGTGAATCGGTTCAAGAACCTGTTTGATCGACAGAAAGGGAAACGCGATCCGTTCCTTCTTGATTCGGCCACAATTTTAATTGCGAGCTCACTCTCAATGCCACTCACTCGCACGTGCACAGCTCCCCCGTACGAAGCCCTGTTCTCGACCAAGGTGCAGTTTGCGAAGCTCGTCATCCCGGCCCCCTGTCGATTGCAAACAGACATTTGGAGGTGGGCGATGCCATGTGGCTACGATGTACAGGGCACATGCACCATGACAGGCGCTGTCACGTTCTCGTTCGCATTTGCCACATAATTGCATTGAAATAAATGAATTGCTCCAGCTGGACAAGAAAATGCCAGGGCCATTTTGTTCGCGTGAAAATTGCCGTGGAGGGGTGATAGGCGGGTGCTTAAGTTGCGCTGCGTGCGCAGCGTGGGACGCAGGCAAAAATCGGATGGATGACGTTGCGGAGCTGCTTGCCGCAAAGCTAAGGCCCAATGGGCCTGTGCAATGCCGTTCATCGATCCCCTAATTTTCATTTTTTCTCTGGTCTCAATGCCGGCGTTCCCCTTCGGTAACTTGGCAAATTTGAGTGCAGCGGGCATAGAGGTCAGCGTGCATATCTGCATCCCCTGCAGCAATGCGTAGTTGCAAAAAACGTGATACATCCTTCTGCCGTATAAAGGACTTCCTGGGCCAGTTGAATTTTAAGCGCTGTATGGCAGGAATTTTTCGACATGTGTTTGGGGACAGGAACTAAGGCGGGTGTGCAAAACGCTGTGATGTTCGCCTCCGATGTGCTCAAGTCAATCGACAACAAAACGAGTACTGGTGTATGGAGGGTTGTTGACAATGGTGAGATTTAAGTTACGAAGTTTAGGTCCTTCGAGACAGTGGAAAGTGATGTGGTAGAAACGATAAGCCTACTGCACAGCACAAAAACATATTTAGGAGTGGTGAAAATCTGCGGGAAACATGTTAGAACCCAGTAAATGGAAAACGAACATTCGAGATGGAGAGCGCAACATTCTTTTGTCATTGTTTGGAGCGTATCTGGGACGCTTGTAGCACCAGATTGTCATATGGCAACAGAGTCTTGCTGAGCTGTGCAAAGTACACTATATTTGCGCTGTGACATGTCGCTTGCAGTGGAAAAGCTCGGCTAGCTGGCAGTGCGCAAGAACAGAAAGGTCTGACTCTTTGTATGCAAATGCACCAAATTCCGTGGGTTAAATCTCAGGGAAATGTGGGCGGCCTGGAAGGCGAGGTCGGTGAAAGGCACTGCTCATGATAATTGAGCTACTTCGGCTGGATGATAATTACATCAACAACAGCAATGGACCGATTGATACATTTACTCAACAGCAAGCCATGCCGGAACGCGTTTGCTGCCATCCATACAGCACAGAGCGGCGCTGGTCAGCATGCTTCCGGCAGTGGACAATGTCGTTGTTCGACTTCTCGGCAAGACCTACTGTCTTCTTGTTCTACCCACGCCGTGTGTCTGCCTTCGAAATGTGATAACCAAAAGGGGTTACTACTCATGCAGTTTTCTTTGTCGACAAGCTACAGACAGTTCAGGGTGTAAAACGTTGGTTCCAAAGATTATTCACGCTTGAAATTTGGCTCTCGGCATGCCTTCCAGAGGTGGGTAGGCAAATATGGCACAAATTCTTGAGGATGTCGGAGAGCTATGCAGCAATTTAGCTAGCGGATTCCCTTGCCCTTCGGCGCCGTGCATTACATGATTGGAAGTGCAGCAGGTAAGTTCGCGCTAACGTTAACTCCTCTTCTCTTTCAGCACACTGCCAAAGCAAAATGGCAAGGGCGCCGTACGCAATTGAGTTTTTCACTTGATGCCACGGTCGCTGTGTAGATGCAACAGATTTCGAAGAATTAAGTGGACCTTTATCCAAATTTCTTCAAACTTGCGCGCAGTGATCTGGTACCCAGCAACACGACAACAAAAGCATTTTCAAAATTTGTTACGCACCGCTGACTTCTTTGGAACGGCCGAAAGCAAAGTGCAATGCGTTGCACATTGAATTCGCGAGATGTGAAGCTCCATCGAAGATCGACAAAAAGTGCGTGGTCTGTTCCAGGCGCACCAATTGTAGCTGTAAATTGTCCGCACCTATGCCCCCCATATTTCCCCGCCACCCTATCCCAAGCAGCGTGCATCCGCTGTGTAGGGTACCAAATACGCTGCCAACAATCTTGCTATTCCTGGGACCATCCACGAATAATAGCTTCGAAATACGAGAAAGAAAATGGCCTTGTTGAGGAGATATTGTATCGGTGGAATAGTCGATATTGCCGGCCCCTTGGAGGTCGATTGAGTGGAAACCGGGCTTCCAATTGGTAACATGTTACCAATGTTACCATGTTGCTAGTGTACACTAGCAGAAAACGGCATGTTTGTGACGCCAAATGCGATGCCATTCTGACACAAAGTGATGCCGTCACATTGATTGCGATGGCATAAAAGCGGTTGCGATGGCGTCAATTTGTGTCGAATGGCGTCGCAATTGGCATCGCAAACAGGCTGTTTCCTGCTGGTGTAATGGATCGTGACGGACGTAATTTGGCTGTTGGTGCTATTGGCACATCGCGCCATTGGGGGCGGGTAAGCCAAAGGCGGCACAAAGTGGAATTTTGAGCATATCATGTCAGAGCAGTGTCATCTGGCGTGCTTTTTACTAGTGTCAGGATGCCTCTCCCCGGACTTCCCGATATTGTTTTTGTGCATATGGCCCGTATTTTCGCATTTTTACGTTTTCCCACGCCTGAAGACGTGAATGGATTTCTACACATAAGTACATGAACAGGCTCTGTGCTTACGTCACAAACGACAAGACTCCCAGTCAGCGACGGTGATTGGGGTGGCCTAACGAGATCGGATGCGCAAGGCAGAAGATGGTTTGAGTGACGGCCTTTGACGAAGAGGATGAAAAGTTGAGAAGGGCGCTCAGAAGTGGTTCACGAGGTGTAACAATATTCAACTGATGAGTGGGAGACGGGATGGGTTGATAGCGAGCATTGAAAAGTGGCCAAAAGCGTTAGGGAATGAGGGTGGGTTGGAAGACTGTGCGTTTGGGTGCGTTGGGGTGCGTTGGGGGTGAGTTGGGGTGGGGGTGGGGCCTATGCTATGGACAGAAAAATGTTTGTGCGCAAAAATGTTTGCGTATTTTGCAGTAAAAACACGAATGCGGAACATTCTTGCACAGTGGATGGTGCATAAAAATATTTATTCGCCAGCATATGCTCCCCAAGAGTCCTTTGATACGCAAAATTCACATCACGCAAAATCGCGCAGCAACCCTGGCGTCAAATCGCGGTGACAACGCCGCCACTGTGCGGTGCCCTTGTGCGCACTGCTTCTCTGTGCGTTGGCGTTGGAAGGACCCCAGTCGGAGGCCTGGAATGCAGCAGTAAGGCGTCCAGGTCCTCTGAGCGCCGTTGAACACGAACACATTGAGGCGGAGGGCAGCGATGCGCGGGTGCAGAAAAATAACTGATGGGGAACTCAGGGGCCCTTCGCGGCGTCGCCACTCTGAAAACTCCTTTTTTGCAGTGCAAAGATTGCGGTGCTTTGCATTCACCGCTGCAAAACTAACGAGCGATAGGGCCCACAGCTCCGAAGGTGTCTCGGGAAAGCAGTCAAAAAGTTGGAGGACGAAAAAATTGTACGCCACAAAATTGGCGTGGAGTTATTTCTGCACGGGGGGCCAACCGCGAAATACGCAAAGCTTTGTCCGCTGCGAACTTGTCCACCGACGACCTGAAAACAACTTGCTTCACGGCCAGTCGCGGGGAGGCACCCACGCCCTGGCTCCACATTAGCCACCACAGCGGCCGCAAATTGCACTTTTTCTGCACCTGACAAATCGCGCACTCCAAGACCGCAATAAGATACCTATCAGAAACGCCGTGTCTGCGATGCCAGCTGCGACGCCATTTTGACAAAAATTGGCGCCATCGCAGTGATTGTGATGGCAACAAAGTGGTTGCGATGGCATCAATTAGTGTCAAGCAGCATCGCAGTTGGCATCGCAAAATTGTCGATTTCTGTTGGCGGATCCCATGCAGCATGTCCCTGGCAATAGCTGGCCAGACTGCAGGCGCGCGTCTTGTCGATGTTGCCGCATTTCGACGAGATACGAGCTTATGTTAAATTCGCGTGAAGTATTGCCTGTCTTCGAAGTACTTTGTACGCGCCCAGGAGTATAATAACGCTGCTTAACGAGCGTGATACTGCCAGTAATCCTGTGATGCACTCATGGCTTACTTTGCTTGCCGAATTCTGAAAATGACACGCCGCTGGATCCGTTTTCCATTCTACTGTCAAGCGAGTGTGACGTATCTTATCTGTTATCTACTCCATCAGGCTGAACAGCGTCATTTTCGCATAAATGAGATGCACAGAGATATTCTTGCCAGCCACACTGTAAGCACGATTGCGTCTTGACTTGGCGCAAAGATTTGCTCTTTAGCCACCCACCTTTGCAAAAAGCGTTCCGCCAGACGTGCTGGCGTTGTTCCTGGTGAACCTGCAGTTCCTGATGTCTGCCTCGACGTTCACCTGTGCAGCATCCACGCATTCGTTACCTGCACACTACATTGGCGCCATTGTCGAGTTGGTACATGCATAGAGTTTAAGCAAATGGCGAATGGCAGAGGTTCCTATTGTGGGTCAATGCCTCGATTAGCACAACAATCAATATAAGGCAGGGAGGAGAGCGCGTGTCCCAAAATGGTTTTCATCTGGTCATCGTGACGGTGTAAATTTGCAAGGTACCGTGGCTCTCTGTGCAGGATTGAGGCTCCCGTGTGGCCTGCAGTAACGCAGAGCTCGAACAATGAATGTCGAGAGCGTGCACGTTCAGGGCGTCATGTGCGGATCCCAACGAGCTTGAGCATCGAAGCAGAGCTCTGGGAATCAAACTGACGCAATCTGCAGACCAAACTGAATACATATTTTGACAATGGGCACCAATCATTAGCTCAGCGATGCACTCAAGAGAATTTGGGGGAGAAAAATGACAGCCGTTGCATGCTCGATACCCCCTGCAGTTGTGGGAGATTGAGTGTATGGCCAGTTAGGCACTGTTCACTACACTTTCGATGCGAAGAGTACTTGCGACATGATGCTGCGTTACCAAGCGGTGTCAGTGGACGAGGGTACGTCGTTGCACCATGCAGGTTGTATAACGTCAAAAAGCACGTCCATGCAGCGTGCAGCCGGACCGTTCGTTCAGAGATACGATGTCGCCGACGGTGATGTGCGGGCAGGGTCCCTCTACTTATCGGACAGTGAAAGCCACACCCACAAGTCAATAGAAAAGCAGCTCTGCGTGCACTCACCCTTGCAAAGAAGGCCCCTCCAAACGTTGCGTTATTGTGCTCGAAGCTGCAATTCCCGATTCCAGCCGCAATATTGTCCTGTTCAACACACCTCCCGAGTCAGTAGAGAGTAAAACCCAGTGTGCCACGTGCCAGCCACTGCTGCCTGTGTCTAGAACGCCTTCGGGACAATGCCATTCGATCCGGTGCCCAAAGTATTGTTGCTTTTCTAATCTTGCTATAATGTGCCGGATCGATTCAATTGGTCAATCTGCGACCAGAAGCGAATATTTTGGTCGGCTTGGGGGTGATGCGGATCTTGGTCATATCAGTCATCGCCACACAAGGGTAAACTCATATGACCAATAAAACCTTCACTGTCTGTCTCCCCTAGGGCGTCAAGTCCCCTTAGTTCTGCGCTTACTTGGCTCCCACGTGTGCCATCCCATTTCCCCAAAATTACTCGAGAACCTTGTCTCGGGCAATCAGTAAGCCCTACTGTGACCTGGAAAGAGTCTTAGAATCATTTTGATCATACTGCTTGTGAACCATCCCTTCCACGGGGCGGTGGCAATTTGGCAAATGACATTTTGGTGAGGGCATCGTAGCCGTATCGGAGGGCCCAAAAATGCGACCACCATCGTTTGTCAGTGCATTGCGACGGGATCAGGGGCGCCCGTTGGGTGGCCGGCTGCGAAACCAGCCGTAAACATGCGGCTGGGCCACGGCGGGACCACAGCGGGGCTGCGGCGCGCCAATGGGGCGCCTGGGCTGCTGGGGAAGCCTGAGTTGGACGGGCGGCGTTCCAGACACACGACCATCGGCGGATCCCAGCTGGAATCCTTGCAGAGGACACCTAGCTACCTTGCATTGCACCCATGAACTTGGCGCCCTGGTCAAGCCTAGGTGGCCATGGTTCGAGGTGGATGGAACACCGCGCAAAAAGCCGCAACAAAATGCCAGACACCTGGCAACATGCGGGACCGTCTACACGCGCTTTTGAAGGAGCAGCTTTGACCAGGATCGCAAACCTTTCTCCCTGCTGTGCACCAAGATTTGGCCCGCTTTGGCACAAGCATTGGCAGCCAATTCACAGCCAAGCGAAACATTGTCGCCTGGTAATGGAACCGCCAGCAAAAGATATCCAAGCGCAGGCTGTGAGTCCATACTTCAAAGGAGGGACTTCAGAAATCCCTCGCACGAGCAGGCACTCAGTTACCCCCGTGCTCAAACAGCACACCCCAATGAGCAATGGATGCGATTCCGCTCGATCGCACGGGTCGGCCTTTCAGATCTCCATTCCAGGCGGCACCAAACGGTGCAGTATGCTGCGTCCCTCCAAGGGAAGTGCGGTTCCTTGCCCTGCGCGCTGATGCCGCCTCCGCTGCGGCCAGGCGGATGGTGCTCCAGGCAAGCGGCCCAAGCTCACAACGTATCGCTTCAGTCAACCTTATTACAGACTCGACATGGCCGCACTTTTTGCCAGTTCTGACAGGCTCCGATTCTCTTGCCAGAATGTCACTTGTCAAATTGTCATTGACCCCTCTTCCATTACGCTGACCCAAGTTTTCCATTCAATTTCAACAATTGGCCATTTTGTCACCAATCTAGGCCACTTGGGGGTTGGTGCCAGCAACCAAGGACCTCCCAACCATGGTGTGTCAGCTATGTCAATGCTATTGTATTTGTCTAAATGTATCGTGCTGTCTGGCCAACATACGCGCAGCTCTTGTTGACAGCCCCAAATTTGCACCAATCCCCCATCGTTTGCTTTGTGAGTTCTGCTTTAAATGTATCCAAATACTCGGTGCACACCAAGCCACCGGGACAATAATCCTAAGATTGGAAAGCTTGACTTGGAAAGCTTTCCAAGAGACAGCTCAGCTAGATCCAAGTTCTTGAATGGCAAGATGAGGTCGCTATGCGCTGCCCAACGACTTGGTAAAACGGCCAGTCGCATGCTGGAGCCTCCTCCCTCATCGCAA
Organism: Ostreobium quekettii; assembly: GCA_905146915.1. Taxonomy (NCBI): domain Eukaryota; kingdom Viridiplantae; phylum Chlorophyta; class Ulvophyceae; order Bryopsidales; family Ostreobiaceae; genus Ostreobium; species Ostreobium quekettii. The sequence continues at coordinate 103,703 of CAJHUC010000328.1, read as the reverse complement.
GAACAATGGCAGCATTTGCTACGTTTGAGGGCTTTATGAATGGCTCTCTATATGATACGTCGAAGTTGCTGTTATCGAACTCTCCGACTCACATGTTCTTACCTTCGTTTGCTCGAATTATGAAATCAACAATACTTTGGAACAGCGGTTAACCCGGCTGCATTTACGAAAGCCGTTAGTCGCCCCTGCCATTGCCAGCCTTATGTACTGCTCATAGGCAACCAACGATAAAATAATCCATCTCCATGTCAGACGCACTCTGCGGCCAGTACTGCACAAAGCGCTGTCCCAAACCCTGCAGGCACAGACAGCCTCTCTGCCCAGCGTTTTTCAAGTGCGACGCCACCCTGCCACGGTGGGCCCTGCCATGCCTGCCGCAGGCGGCTGGGTCAAAACGAAAATTCCTGGTCGCGGTAGGTTGTCCTCTCTTGCCCTGGGCACCGCACAAGGTTTGCCAGCATCTGCAGTGAAGCGGGCATTGGGGCACGAGCCAGGCGACCAGAGGTCGTGAACGCGGCGAGGTCTGAGGTGTCTGCCCTTGGCAACTGACATACTGCCCTTGCTCGGAAGAAGGGCCACTGCGAGAGATAGCCGGAGGAACAGCCCGGTCACTGGAGAGATGTATGGCGCGCAGGGCGGGGAAGGGCAGGACTGGCGGGGCAGCCGTTTGGCGGTGAGCCGCGCAGCCTTCAGATTCCTAGCACTGGCGGAAAAGGACCAAATAACACTTTTGCTAACATGCATGAAACGCATTTCGTCAAAGCTGTGCACGCCGAGAACACAAAAACAACACAAACCCACAAAATTTGCACACACTTGTACACCAGTTGCTTGGCCCTTTCTTCCTGGTGTAGGTGGCGCGCACCTGCTGCTGGCTCGCTCAACGGCACCCAAATCTCTACGATTTCTTTGAACGTTCCTGGATCAGAACGGTGGGAATTGGCACAACAATGGGACTCGCCGCATGCCCTTGGCGTAGCTCAGTGCGGGCAGTTGGACGACGCCCGCCCTGGTCAGGACGAGGAGCCCGTCCTCTCTGGCTAGTTCTACTGCGCAAGGCCTTGTGCCAGCGCTTGCGGTGTGATCCAGCGCCTGTGACCAAGCCGTTGCCACCCCACAGTGAAGTAGGGAAAAGCGGGGGATGCACGGGGGCGGCCTCCTCAGTTGTCTTTCGTTGGCAACTGTGAGTGGCCCGAATGAAGATATGCCCAACAATATGCCCACAAGCGCTGCAGTAAAGACGCTGCCCAGGCGCCCAGTCCCCCAAGCCCGCGAACGCTTTGATCGGCCCCTGCAGGTGGTGGGATTGGGCGCCTCGTGGGCGCGCAATGGCAGAGAGCGGCGTGGCCTGGGCTGCAGATCTGCCGCTCCAGTGGCGATAGGCGCCACTGTTACCGCTCCACCCCAGGCGCCCAAAGCCGTTGGCGCAGGTTAGATTGAGGCTACGGCATGGTGCGTTGTGAAAATCGCCTGCCTCAATTGTGAGCAAAAAGGTGCAGGACATTAATGAAAATTCGAAAACGAAACAGTCGCGGACCTTCAGCACGCACCACCGCTCCTGCAGAATGGCTGGATGACTCAGTGAGCACCCATGGAAGGATGCACCACGGCGGCATGCTCGCCCGCTTTGCAGGCCCCTGAAAGAATGCGCGCTAGAGGCTGCAGTGCGGTGGTGAGTCGCAAGCCCTCGTGCCTGGTGGCCATCACAGTGAATTGGCGGGGCCGCCCCCGTCAAGTATGTGGCTGTGAACACTGGTAAAAATTGGGCCATTTTACACGGTGTACAATTGGACAAAATCGTGTTAATATCGTGTACAAATCGGGTTCTTCAGTGCACGATTTTACACGATTGCTATAGTCGCGTAGTTTTCAACCCTGTGTAGTACACAAAAGTGATCCACCTTACCACCATGGACAACACGCCAAAGCACACGGTTTTACACGATTCCAGCAGTGTACCAGCGGCAAATGTGTACTTTGTGATTAGTACACGATCGGTACACGATGGTCACACGACTTTTACACCATTTGACACGCGCAACATAGTACACGAATTTCTGGACCGTGTACTTTGGCCGATTTATACCAGTGGAACGGCAATCGCTGTGGATTGCGCCTTCATTTAGCGAATAGGCATGAGCGCTCACAACAGCCTATCCCTTTGGGGGGTGCTACCCTCGCCCAGGGCTTTGCTCCCCTCACCGTCATCCGCCCCCACCCCACCCCCACCCACCCACCCACCCACCCACCCACACATACATTTTTTAAATTTTCGTGTATTACATTAGAGTTGAATATATCTATCTATACATACACCTTTCGATTTATCTGATAACTATTCTGCTAAGAGCTTTCACCAGCCAACCTGTCAGCATGTCGGTTTGGCAAATCCCTAAAGGCAGCAGAACGAAATGTGTCTCTAAGCACGATCTTGCTATTCTCGATGAAAAGCAATTGCATGACCATGTTGCGATTGCAGCCAGACAATTCTGTTGCAGTGGTGGGCATAAACGAACGTGTTTTGCACGTCCACTTTCTGCACAGGCCCAGACGTCAACATAACTTGAACTGCATGTTTGCCTTCCCATTATAAAACACCAGATACACACTGTTGTGTTTCCATTTCCAAAGTCCGAACGTGAGATACACATTTACGTTCCAGTTTTAACTGGTCCAGCGTATGTTGGACCCTAACTTTAATGTTTGCCACACAAGCGCACTCGTCTTGCCGTAGCACTGTACTTCTAATCTATTGTTTGTTTCAATTTCGGTCCAATGGCTTTTAGTGCTATTAATTTGTCTGAGTTGGTTTTCCATTTTTAGTTGTGATTCGCTTGTCGATTCTGCAAGCCTGCCCATTCGAAGTCATCCTGTTCCGCCAAGGCAACCTTAGTGCATACCCCCACCGTCCCGGTAGCATGTCGCACATGTAACAGGCCTAAAACAAGGGGTCTTGTGTCGGAATCCAGTTTCGGTGGAAGCTTCAGAGACTCAAATATCTGCCGGACGCTGGAGTTCCCGTCTTCGCAACTCAAGAGTAGGGCACACGTTTGCATTGCCACTTTGAATTTCTGGATGTCATGCGCACGTTTGCTTTTTCCTTTCAGCAATCCAAACGTCGTGGGCACGTTGGCTATCCCGTTTAGTGCGCCCGTGCCCACCGCTGTTATTTGTACTGCTGTATTTACATCAGTATAAAATTTCCACTTACATTTGTCATATTGTTCGCACTCAAACATCCCATTGGCGACAATTATGTGCAAACTTTGATGATAGTCTAATCAACTTGACCGTGCTAGGCTCCGGTCCATTCTAAGACGCAACATTGGTGATGCAACACTCACTTCTGCATATAACGCTCCACCAGATGTGCTCGCGTTGTTCATGATGAAACTGCAGTTTCTGATGTCCACCGTCGCATTCCCCTGTCGATCAGGTATAGTTAATGCCAGAACCATGCGTCTGCACCAATGCCATCAGGCCTGCTTTTTACGTTTACCTTTACATTTTCACTTTTACGTTTGTACGCGCAGAAACGTAAATTTTGCCACCAAAGGCCCTATTTTTACGGCTATCCTTACGTTTTCGCGGCTCCCTGGGGCACCCAGGTCACACGATGAAAGTTGCGTACAATGATCAGTCCTCCGCCAATTCCATCACCCACAACACAATACCCACCTCGCCCTTGGCAAGGGTGATGATGGTCTTTAGCAAAACTCGTTTTCTGCACCTTCTAGGGCGCCTGGCTGCCACTCTCCGGACTCCGTAAACTGTATGTGCTGTACTTATGTACAACGGTCAGTTTTGGTGTTGTATTTACGTATTATTACGCATTTTATGCGTAACAACTATTTTCACGTGTAAGAACGTAAATACGATTGGTTTTGCGGCGTAGAAAACAAGCCTGACTGCCATGTGCAGGTAGGCTCTGTGCGCAGTTAAGTGGCAGACGCGAGTGATATCTACCGTCGATAGACGACACGGTTTGCATCACTGTAGAGCTCTGAAAAATTTTGCCCACGCTTTGAACGGTTATTAGAACTGCCAAAATTCCATATAGATTCGTGCATTATCAACACCACATGGCTCGAATCTCAGACATACAAAAGTAGCAGCCGGATTCAATGTGGAAATTGCTGTGGCCGCAAGTAGAACATCACATTGTTGGAAGGTACCGCGTGTGGAGGCCAAGCAGCCAGAAGGTTGGGGCACAGCTCAAGAAGCTAACACGGGTGAGTGGAGCGGAGTGGGATGGGGTCAGGAGGGCAGCACCCCGACTGCAGTAAATTGTCTGGTGTAATTGTCAGACAATAATTGTATGCTAGCATTTGTAACGGGGAAGGGCTGAGGAGCGGGCGACGTGCCTTTGGTTGACTTCCAGCTCTTTGTTGGAGTGACATGGCAGCACTGCGATGCTGTTGTCTTTCCAGAGCCGCGAACAATTGAATGCCTAAGGCAAATATGTATTACCAAGTAAGATGCGGAGTCGCTATATATTATATGCAGCCAGAAGTATCGACACTCCTGGCAAGCGGCTGCCTATGCATCGCCTGAGGGAGTTTGACTGCCTGATATCCAAATTTGCAAAGCATTTCTGCTGTGCATAAATGTCGCTGTTCAGATACATGCATTAATTTCGTAGCCAGAGTGGCCGCAGACAGGCAGATAACACGCACGCGGCACTTCCCACTCAAATAAGATTTCGACCTGTGAATTTGATCTTCCCACAAACCCGTGTACTGTAATGGAGATAATTCTTTCCAATGCTTACCGACGCATCCAAGGCCCCTCCGTAAGCGGCACTATTACGGTCGAACCTGGAATTCCAAGCCTCAGTCGCAGCCTTCTTCTGTAGAACATCCGTGCCAGATTGGTTAATCTACACACTCGCCGTTGTAGTTAGTGTACCATTTCACCTGTTTAGGGTCAAACTGTTCCAACACAGTGCGCTTGCGCTGTACATGTCACATTCGTAAATATTTCCAAAAAAGAGCACGTCACGACTTTAGTGGCTAAACCACCAAACCATGGACATCAATGTGTGTGCATCAGGATGAATGGCCATCATGGGGCTGCGGCCTCCACCCGACATACATCATGGGCGTGATTCCGATTTTTCACACAAGCTATGCACTCAGGCGTGCCAACCGTGGCTGCCTCCTTTAGCGGCGGGAGATTCTCCCCAGTCGTGCACTTTTAAATTGCTTATCCTTCTCATACGTTGGAATTGACGTTTGCCGTTGGACCTGATCCAAATACCAAAGTTCAAAGGAATTTGCATGCCATTAATATCTGATTGGAACATAGAATGGGTTGAGTGCACGGGGCGGATGCACCAATATTGGTGCTTAAGCACAACAAAAACACACCGTGGTTTTGGTCTCCACACTGAAAATTTTCCAGCGTGAAAATTCTGGCGACAGCAGTGCGTGAGCAACTACCCCTGCCACCGTTTCTCCCCTAATTTGAAACAACGCCGACTTCGCATTCGCAGCGACATGATGCCAAGAAAATAGCACAAATCATACCCGTCAGTGGAGCAGCATTTCGCGTCTATCGTAATAACATATTTAAGCCATTTGGTCATTTCTTCATACATGCTATGGGCTTGCCCGTGCCCACCCGTGTATAGAGCTTCCAATTGACTTACTCACCTCGGTGAATATGGCTCCTCCAGAAAATTCAGCTTTGTTCTTGTGAAAAGTGCAATTTTCGATGCTGGTAGTCACATTAACCTGTCGCGACACCACGTAAATTTGAGCAGCAGCAACAAAGAAGCATGATTTTGAAAGTGCTCCCAAAACGCACGAATAATTACGACCATGCACACCAAAAGAGTCGTAATCGTGCATCAGATTGCATTGCCGACTAAGCGGCAATGCATCTCTACTTCTCGTCGTCTTGAATCCTTGCACCAAATGCAACAATAACCATTATTGTCTCTGTTTCTACACTTGGACGCCGCTGGGACGCCATCGCGATGCTTTCTCCAGGGGGCGCCTCAAATAAAGCGTCCCAACGGTCACTGGCGCCCCAGCTGCGTCCCAGTAGGCATAATCAATTGTCATCTGGCGCCCCAGAAATGGACAGTTCCATCAGTGCGGGATATGTACACATGCAGGCGCTTCCGCTGTGCGACTGCGGTTGCATGGTTCCCCTGGCTGTTGCTGGCTGGCCTCAAGGTCCATGAGCGTCAGGTGAACTTTAGCCGATTATTTTGCATTTGGGAGTGCTTTGAAGGAAGCCACGACTGGACGCTTGTGCAAGAAGTATTGCCTTGCCTCCGGGTCGGTGCCCACCTCATCATGATGGGGAGCACTCCAAGGCAGTGTTGGTCATGTGTTTCACTCTCATCCGCCATTCCTAGGAGTTCGAGTTCTGTTGGAATATTGCGCTTTGTGAAGTGATACAAGCATTGGGAGCAGTACTGTGTTTTGGGATCACGGAGTAAGGGGGAAATTTGGTACGACTGTCATCGGGATTTGCTTTGGCTACGGACACATGCTGCGCAATTTTTGCAACGCACGAGCGTGGGACCTGGCTGGAAGAGCATCTGCTGATCAGAAACGCAAAGGCCAAAACTCGTCCAAGCTTTCCAATTAGAAAAGCAAGGATGTCCACCACATTCAAGCTGTGGAAATGCCAGCATACATGGGGCAATTTTTGTGAGTGGGAACTTAGTCCTCGACTCGCACTTCCCCCGAGAATTGCCCAGGACAGGCCCCTCGCGAACGGCAATTGCGGCCACCACAGATGCATCTATTGGCAATCGCAGGTAGCCGCAATTGACGCCCATGAACGCGTTCAAGTGGCGACGGCGATAGGCACCGTTGGCTGCGCCCAATGTGCTGACCAGAGCCAACACGACAAGAAGCGGCGGTGGTAGTGTGGTGATCATGGCCACTGCCCCTGCTGCTCTTGGTCCTTGCAGCCACCTTCGGTCTGCACAAAATTTAGGAAATCTCTGGATACCTAACAATTTAAGTCACTGGCAGACCAGCAAAAAACGTAGCCAATGCATCAAATCCAATGGTATTAGCAAATAACAGAGTTCGAGGTAAATGACAAATCATTTATGGCGCAAGAGTGAAACCTGGTGGCAAACAGGAATTTGCCATTCTGTTGCTGGTCTTCCCTTGAAAACAGCATACAAACGCGTAATAAACTCTTCCGTACTCAGCACATAATATACATATAATAAATTGCGTGTGTGCCATGCGTGTGCGCGCACGTGCTTGCGTGCGTGTGTGCATGCGTGCGTGTTCATTTCTGGCTTGCCTATTTGCCAAAAACAACGTTTACTCGAGTCGACAAGGCACAGCATCAGAAAACTTACCCCAACATGCAGTGCCCCTCCAGATGTGGCGGCATTACTCATTGCGAAGCTGCAGTTACTGACGTCCACCGTCACGTTTGTCTGTGAAATAGATGTGCATCCATTGTTAAAAGTACATGTGGGTACGACAATCAATTTCCAGCAGGTGATCAGGCCAGTGGTGGATAGCAGTCGTGTCTATTGGAGGTCAATGTCATTATAAGCGTAAATGCAGGGCTTGGGCAGGCCCTGCGTATGCTGCAACCAACCAGTTCTCAGAAGAGTTTTGCACATGATCGGACTTGCGTGGTTAGAATCTCGGAGGGGTCAAAAGACCGACAGGCACAGCGACATTTGTTCTTGGGAATAAGACACAAAAACAGCTAGAGCATACCATGTACCAATGCAAATGAGCCCATTGCATTGAGGCACAACCCTGGGCATCAGCTTGATTTGGTCCAGAGCAAGCTCAAGAACACATGCAAATTCTACTGCTTTATGCTAAATTAGGTCCCATGAGGATGCCAATCGGAGACACCGAGGCAAAGGCCTGCGCCGTTGGGAGATTCGTGTAGACTGTCATGGGGTTGGACATCGCAACCCTGGCATGTACACGTACGTCCACAGCCCTGAGCAACTGACTGCAGCAGGGGCAAGCGTATCATATCAAGTAAAGCATTGGTGTGGTGGACGCTGGCTGCAGCTTGGAGCTTCGTCAGCCATGATCGACAGCCGCAGGTGCATGCCTCTGCCAAGTTAATTAGTGTTCGCAGAGATAGACCATGCACGATGCAATATCACTGTTCTGGTGCACACATGAATTCCACTGATGGTGTTTCTGATCGCAGGGAGCCAATTGTTTCTTGCAAGATTCAAACAATAATTTCCACTCGGGAAAGAGTGCGGTCTTGTGAAGCACTTGTTCGCTCACGTGTCCAGTATGACCGAGCTCACTCTTGCTGGTACTCACTCTGGCATTCAGTGCTCCTCCCAAGTCGGCACTGTTGCGCTCAAAGCGGCAGTTCCCAAATTCAGCCCCAACGTTATTCTGTACAGCATCCATGCCAAATCAGTGGAATTAGGTAACCAGCGAGGCAAGCGCTGTGTAATCGCTGTGCTTTGCAGAAGTGTGTTGTGGCAAGATGTTTGTGCCCTCTTCCTCGAAATTCAAAATTTGAAAAAGTCGAAAAGAATAAGATTCGAATATAAAAAGTTGCGGTTGTTGCCTGGAAAACAGGCATGCATCTTTCGTCCAAGCAACACAACAATATCAACATGAATCAAAAGTCGTCGCGGCAATATCGCCGCCTCCTTGACACTCAGAAAGAGTTTGGGTTGTTCTTCACACATGCTCATTGCTTAGCAGTACCAGGCTAACTCTTCAGATTCTCTTTTTGTCAGAATCTATCTGCACTCTTACCTTGCTAGTTCGTCTATCCCTTTCACCAAGAGAAGGCACAATCCGAGGATGACACTTGTGAGGTCATTTGAATTCAATAGTCTAAGCGACTTTCTGATGACTCACAGATATGTTCATGCCATCGCAATCACCACGATCAAGCCATGTGGCACGATAGGGGCACCACAACGAGCATCACCAAAAACAGGTGTTTTCCTACCGGTGAGCTAATCCAAGATGGATGGATCGACACTCTGGATGCATCGACGGGATGGAAAATTGAAGATACGCGATGAGCTTAGTGCCACAACTCTAGGTGCTATTGGATTTGCTGTACAGGCAAGAAAGGGGGGCGGCACTTGGGAGCATGGAATATAAAATGTTGCTAGCGAGTGCAAGCCTCCGTTGAAACACGAAACAAGCCAAGTCGTGTTTGCACCAAAACCAATCAAAATAATGCGATCCTTTGATTGGTAGGAAAGGTTGCACAGTCTCCATATTCAGACACGCAGGTATCTGTATGCCTAATCATGTCACATCATATGGGGCCTTGATAAGGCAAGGGGCGGTATGTGAGATATGGAATTGAGGAGCGTTCATTCTGCAAAAGGCACGGATGGAGGCACTGGTATCCAATTTCGACGAGCCACAGATGTTGGGAGGATCGCAATAGCGAGCAAACGCCATTGCTTATTGTCGCAAGAAGGCCAAGTAACACGTGTTCAAACGTGTACAAACTTTAATGGTTTGGGGGTCATTTTCATGTTTTCGACATGCAGAACACTGACGAAATGCATACACATATGCTCAAAAAGTGGCATTGGTCCGTTTTGTGCTAGTCTGTGTTTGCTGGTAAGACTGCATGCATCCTGTTTGATTGCACCCTCAAAAAATGCAGTCTAAACCAAAATTGCTCGGAATAATCCATCTCCAAGCCCGCGTGCTGGCTTGCAAAAGATCTGCTATAGCAAGGAGTGGCTGCCCATGTCAGATGCTTGATCACAGGTACAAGCCATTCCTGCCAAAAGACCAGGCTTTGGAAACAGAATGGATGCTACTGTAATTAAAAGCTATCAACAGAAATGCATACTTAAGCATATAGCTCATGGTTGAAATCTCTGGTTTTCATTGTTCTTGAAACTCATGTTCGCAACTTTGGCAAAGATACTACTTTACTGAGCTTCTATCCCGGACCAGTAAATCGTGGTCGATATTGCAACTGTGAGGCAGAGTTCCTTCAATTGTCAGGCCTTCACGCAAGGGTGTGGCCAAGACCAGGCTTAGTCTCTTTAGTGCATTCACATTTACACTTACAGCAATTTACCTGGAAAGAAATTTATTTACTTTTTGCATATGAATAGCGATAAAATGGGCGAATAAATGTTGCATACCCCGCCAACCCCCAGAAACTTATACCCCCCTTTTCCTGGAGGCCACGCAATCAGAGCGAAGTATTCCTCAGCCCCAGGCCTCCCCCATGCATTGGAGCCAAGGGGGGGCTACCCCCCAATGGATCTAAAGTTGAATAAAAGGGTATCCACAGCGGGACTACAGGGGGGATAAAGGCTTCCGATGAAAAGAGGCAGTTCAATCCTTTGGATGTTTCCCTTCGGCCCAGTTGTATAAAAGTATCATTTTGAATGGCGACCTGAATAATGGTATTCACTTCCCTCCAATGATCCAAGTTAAGCGGGAAATGGGTCAACCCCTTAGATTTCCTTAACATGTTGACGAGCCGAGCCTAGGCGTAAAAAGACATTAATGTAAACATGGCCGCTTTTCTATTCACGCTTTTTAGACGTAAAACGCACAAGTAAAAGTTGAACCATAAATGTAAAGACTGACCTTAGCCCAAACAGCAACAGTAATTTCAGACCACCTCCCAAAGTTTGCTTTGTGCTCTGCATCTAATCATTGCAGCAACGCCATCGAAAACGGAGGAATTTTTGTGTAGAGAAATTGCTAAGTGCAGGTTTTGTTTTCGTTCCATAGCCTCACATCTCCACATGCACAGCTTTGCCTTATATGTTCCCACACGTAGCCAGCACGTGTCCTGGCTCTAGGCCAATCCATGCAATTAGGTAACGAGACCAGTTTACAGACATGCGTAAACGGATGGCCAGCACAAGGATTCTCATTCGTCACCGTTTAGATAGCAGTCGCACTCACCACAAGCTGAACAGCTCCTCCGAAAAACGCATTGCTATGTGTAAACACGCAATTGCTCATAACGAGTACCACATTGTCCTGTACAATGCAGCTAAATCAGCATGTGAAAACACATCCTTTCTTCCAAATTCGCTGTCAGCGCTCACAGGCCATGTGCTATTTCAGGCTAACTGGTTTAATGTGTGGCATTCTAGGCCGCTTTCCAGTTTTCTGCAGGTTTCCAAGCCTGTCGTTCAAGATTTAATACGACTACTGCAGCCTCATCTGCAATCTTGTATGAAAAATTCAGCAGTTTTGCTTGAGTCAGAGGACGTAAGCCCCCCCTGAGCTACACCATTAGCTGAATGCCACTAGGCTGTTGCGATGAGTGGTTCTCAGGATTGGGGTGCAGGTTCCGCGTGTTTCCAGCGATTTCGACTTTGGTGCTGCAATTGTAAAATATGCACGAATTATGCCACAAATAGGAGCGCCAGTTCAAAGCTTGGAGATTGGTGGGTACGCAGCCTAAAATATGTTAGTTTGCAGTACTTTTGGTGCAGTTCTGTATGTAATCTATAAACATAGATTACAGAAAGCTCCCAACTTGACACACACGTACACTACAGACGCCAGCGCATGTCTGCGCACAGACCAAGCAAGCACGGTTGCAGAAGCCGATTGTATTTTATATCAAATGCATCTAGCCTATGCAACATCAGTAGAGCACATTGCTACTGGCAGTTGCACGCATATTGCAGCAATATCATGATAGTCTCTTCCTATCTGCAACTTCTGCCCGCACTTCAAGCACTCCACCCCCTGCTGTCTTGATCACGTAAAGCTACGCATGTGTCAATGCTCTCATCTTCTGTTTCATCGCCATTCGTCAAAAGCCCACATACTTATTACTACTTACCTCTGACTGCACTGCTCCACCAGCTGCGACGACGCTGTTGTTGGAAAAACTGCAGTGCCGGACTTTGGCGATCACGTTGGTCTGGCAGATTTCCATTTAAACATCAGAAAACCATCGTATTTGGCATAGGAAGCGCACGTCAAAATACGACTTGACGTGTGGATAATGCAGAAACGAATGAATCCGTATTGTTTTGTGAGAACACTGAAACAATGCTTGGAAAATTATAAGACACCTGACTTTAGAACAATGCGCTGCATCACTGGATATGGGCAATGATATAAGTAAAGACTCGAGACTCCAATCTATGTATTATAAGATTATGCTCCAGATTAACCTGGCCCCAATATTGGGGAATAACGGAGGATTTATTTGGCATTAACCAGCCGACAGTACTGGTAAAAACACACTGCGCTGGCCATTTGCCGCCTCTCAGGCGTCCCAAACTGGAGGCCAAGCGAGGGGCGAGGACCTGACTGCGTCCACACGGGTGAGGAGCCCCACACCACGCCAAGGATTGTCACGGCGGATGGCGCTGGGGCGCCTGCTGCGATCAAAGCGCAAATTTGCGTGTGGTGGTGGGGTGGGTGGGGGGCTTTGGGTGGGGCTGTCTGTGCGTCCCGTAAGGGCTGCGAGGCATTATCAGCGCAGCAAGCTGTGGGTGCACAGTCGCCGGCTTCAGTCACGTGCAATGCTTCCTGCAGCCACGAGTGGCAGCGCCTCGCTTGCAACGCACAATCGACGGGGCTGGCATGGTCAATCAGCAGCCCCATTTTCATGATGCCTGGCTATCACATAGGTGCCTCAGACCACCTGCCACTTTGGCGAGGCCAAAAGCAGCGGCGAGTGAGATCCATGGCCACACCCGTACACCAGTGGCACCCCTGTAAAAAGTCCCCTAGATCTGGCTAGGAGTAGTTGCCGATTGAGCCCCAATGGCGGGAAGGCAAGGGGCAGGGATTGCGGTAACGGCCTACTAGGCAGGTGAGACCTAGCTTCCCTGGGACCTGCAAGTTAATTGTTGTGTGCCACACACAACGAGCAACCAACACAGGTCGTGGACTGTAGGGGCAGCATTGCGTTCACAAATTGAGTATTCGATTCATGGCCTGCAGTTCAGGGCAGCCAGTATGCCAGCCACTGCGTCCAATTGAGCATCGATGTGGTCGTTGGTGGGGCGCGCAAGGGATGAACGACTGGCAATTAGATTACAAGCAACGTGTATGGCCACACGATGCAGCGCCCACTGCCTCCGGCACTCACAGCATTCGTGCAAATTATCACAGATCGCTATACCCCCACCCCACCCCACCCCACCCCACCCCACCCCACCCCACCCCACCCCACCCCACCCCACCCCCCCACCCCACCCCCCACCCCACCCCACCCCACTCACACCCCCACCCACACACGACTCCCCCACTCCCCAGCCCCAACGTTGGGCCCAATTGGCGATTGCCACCCAGGGCATCGAGGGGGTTTACGTGCCAAGTCACAGGTCTGCACCCACAACCAGCGTGCTAGAGCTGGCAGCAGGCCTGTGGCCATGAATCGGCCACCAAGGGCCAGGCCATGAATCCAATCGCCCACCAAAGAGCCAACAGAGCGACTAACCATTTGCCAGTGGCAATCCCTTGTTGATAAAGGTAAGAGGGGGATTGGGAAGAGGGGCTCTACAAGCCATTCCACCGGTGTGCGGGTGGGTTGATTGAACCAAATTTGAAGCTGTTATGGCGGCGCTTGGCTGCAATGGTAATTTGGTGCCATCTCAAAGTGCACAACGAGCACCAACCTCCTTGAGGTTCCCTGGCTGCCTTTGTGCGCTGCAGCTGCACAGGTTATCTTGAGAAATTTGGCATTCTTGGATGGTTAAATTAGCAGACATGCGGTACGTTAGATCCTGCTTCTGAGTCGGCTGGGTGGGCAGCCAAGAAGGGAGCCCATGCTAGAGCATCAGTGCAGCTCTGCCAACGAATAAACATGAGCCTGGTCTTCAGGCAGACCTATTTTACTGCAGCGGAGATGGCCAGATCATTTTCAATTGGTCTAATTCAATTCAACTCTGATGAGCAACATGATCCACCCATAAATTTTATTGACAACACTACCTGACGAAGCAACCCCATCTACAGACAACCCGCAGCATCTTGTAAAATACGTAACTTGCAAAGAAGGCAAATTTTGCTTCCTATACCTATTGTGCTGCGGATCGTTGGAGATCCATCACAGCACAAGATAGTGGCATATGGCGAGATATGGAAATGCAACCACAACGAATACCCAAAGAACACATCTAAAACAAATGTCCAAGACGAGGATAAGATCCCACTTTAAACTGTTTCAATTTCGCTGACTGCGTATTGGATTTCTGGCTTAATTATTTCCATACTTCCTCTGTCCCATATTAGCTGTCGTCTGTGATTTTCAGGCATTGGTTCTCCATCTCGCCTACATCAATTTCAATGAAATTTACCCTAAAGTTGTGGTTGTAAAATTGGTGCATACTATCAAATTTCAAGTCCATCCATTGAATTTGAAGAACTTTCAGTTCTTTGTGGCGAGGGTTCTCTGGCACCAAAAGGGTCATTTTTGGACATTGCGCTGGAAACCAACTGCCTTTGGCTGTTTTGAGCAGCACCCTTATGCAGCGGTGAAACACACCCGACTTCGCAAAACTATTCACGCCGTTCAGTTTGGAGGTCACTAGGGTGGTTGCAAATAGGTTTGGTGATAGAAAACGCGTTTCGAATGCCTTGATCGTTGACCTCGAAGTGGCTTGCATCATCAGTTGAGGCTGGGTCTGTTGGATCGGAGCGACGTTTCGAACCCAGATTTTTTGGACCAGGGCTTGTTGATCTCCTTCGCTGCCATCAAGGCAACTGAGGGAGGCCTCACAGTCCTTTTGACAAGGAGACAGAGATGGTGATGGCTATCAACCCGATATCGCATGAACAATTAATGAACTGGGCATTGCCATGGGAGTGGCGATTTGCTCTTCTTTCCAAAATTTAGAGGATTGGGTGCACGGAGGATCGCCAAAACGTTGATAACGGGTCTTTTGAAATGACGCACACTTGTTAGGCTCCAATGGGTTGTGTACCACGCACAAGCATCGGCCATTGTATCCATTGCCCCGAGTGCTCCGGGCGCAAGCCCCGATTCCAACATCAATCGGGACAAAATATCCAAGCAGAGCTACTTTACAGCCTTGGAGCAATAGTTCGCATTGGTCCCAGGCCCTAAAATTACAAACATTGGCTTTTCTGCTCGTTGGAGGTCCGCCCATCGGAGATAGAGAAAAGCAGTGATTTTGGGCAACGTCGGCGCTGCAACAATGGCCGCCTAAGTCAGGAATGAAAGCACGATCGATGTGTTTTGCAAGTGCTCTGCCATGTGCTCCGCCTCGTCCTTTGCCGCAATGGTGGTAACCACTGACGTTGCAACTCCCAAGCATGGGAGCCCCCCCCCCACCCCACCCCACCCCACCCCACCCCACCCCACCCCACCCTACCCTATCCTACCCCCTCCCCCAAATTAAGAGAGTCTGCAAGACCGCGGAAATTGAACGTGTGTTCTTGAAGCATGTCAAGGCAATCTTGGGGGGCATATCACAAGGGTGAGGACTAAACGCCGTTTTCTTGAAAACTCAAACATAAGGGCTTTGGGACCCATTCTTTCCGATTATGGCCTCCACTTGTAATCTAGATCCGTCTTCGTGACAAGATTTCTCTCTCAAGCAGACGACAATTAACATGGGAAGGAGGAAGTATGTTGGTTTTCGATCTGGAAATTCCTCGCTTGGAATCTCCAAACTGCATCATTCTTTGGTTGCACCACCAAGACCTGCGCGAATGCTAGGGATGGCAGAAAAATCAAGTTGTGGGTAAAACGGCACTCCCCACCTCTTTCTAACCTTGTGTTTTGCAGAATAAAATTGACTTTAAATTCAGAAAAATTTAAACTCCGAAAAAATAAATACGAGTAGCCTATAAGCCAGGTTACCTCGCAGGATTGCATGCGGAACACGCAGGGCTCCTGTGAATCAGCAGACGGTGTAAGATTTGACGCCAGGGGGAATGGAAACCGCCGTGGACGTCGACAACGTTGACAGGACTTTCAATTCTCCGATGCCGCCGGATTCCCATGTCGGGGCAATGTCGCCCAATGAGATTTCGATTATCGAGAGCAGTTCAATTTGTGCCCAATATTGTTGATTTGAAGCGGTTCTTAACAAGGACGTTCTCTGTCGACCTTAATATCAATATATGTCATCGTGCGCTTTCAATGCTGGATACATATTGAGTTTTCCCTCTCACATTTACCAACGCGAATCCAATGCAAGGCACCGTTTGTTGGCTGGCATTTGCAATGTGGCCATGCCCGTGCTGCACGGCACAGCTCACCGTATGTTCCTAGTGCATTGCTGCAAGGCAAGGTGGTGCTAAATGTGACAAGGCAAGGACCACTGCAGTTGGCTCCAATGACAAAAGGCAAATCTGGCTTGTAGAGGGTTAAGACCATGGAGAAACACTTTGTATGGTGTTGAGACAATGATTCAAGGTCATTGATCTGGTCATTTGGGAAATTCAATGGAGGGATGGAAAGCATGCACACAACAACCGAATTGCCACTCGTTGTTGTGCTCAACATAGCTTCAGACATGTCACAGTCATATGGCACGCCCAGACTGCACTGTGCTGGTTCAATTTGTGCTGTAGATGCGGTTACATGCGCACACACAGTCCTCTAATTAACCCGGAGCACAGCATCCCATGGCTGGGCGCCCCACATCACGCGGTACTCGATGGCTGTGAGGCAATGCAGACTTACAATGTGCTAAGACCAAATGGAAATAGCCCTTGTGGCCTTGGGGTAGCACTTGAAAGCAAATGCCTTTGAATTTAATTAAAGTAAGTTCAATTGCAAATAAAATGAGCCACCCAGCCTTGACTTTTTAACTTCAAGTCAATAGCTGCATGGAACGTCGCACCGGTTGATGCATTGGCTCGATTAGTTTGCCAATCGAATGTAATGATTTATGCACCAGTTTTTGGTGTGATGCATGCAGTATTTTCTTAAGATTAAGTCAAGCGTACCAATCAGTGCATGAAATAGTTCATGCAATGATGGCAGGTCTTGGGGTCGCGAAATCTAATCACTTGGACTCATTATTTACGATCGATTTATGCACGCTCAAATATGCTGTGCACCAAATCGAGGAGCCCAGTGCGCTGGGTGCTGCACAGTTGCCCTTGGAAATATATACATTGACGAAATCAGAAAACTGGTAGCAAATAGGCCTCTGTCTAATTGACAACCAACTGTGCTTCCTTGGTGTCCGTTGAGGGGCATATAATGAAGGTCCTTGGAGAATGAATTCCACCAGTACTCGATAAAATTTGCTTCTGTCTGTTGTTGTTTCATTTTTGATACAAAATTATCTACTCCCGTCCATTACACATCAATATTTGCGTCCTGTTGTCTGTTTGAAACATTTTCTTGGTTGGGTTACCTTTCTTCCATGCTTATCCATTGTGCAATCTGACCGGCAGAAAAAAATGTGCAGGAGGCTGCTTGCAAGCAGTCGTTGGTGCTGGGAGGTCTGCAGGCAAGGCACAAGGCAGGGTAGCACGGGATCTGGCAGCCCTGTGATTCACAACCGATTGACTAGTGGTACAGCAAGAAACGCAGCAGCCAGATGGACTGAGGGATCGCTTGTTCTATTGGTCCCAGTCTGGTGCTTCAGTCTGCGGTGAGTCGCCACTCAATTGGACAGTACAGTTTGGGCAGTGGCAGATGGCCAGCCCAACCTTTCACAGCATGGCCAAGCAAGCAGTGTGGGGAACAAGGTGGTGGCTCTGTTTGGCAGGCTATCAGCACCCATTGGTGGCTATGAAGGGCTATGTGAAGGGAATGAGGGGTGGCAATCGGCATCCCACTCCAAAGGGTTGTAATCTTGCAATTGAGGTGCTTGTGGTACTCACGGTGCTCACGCTGCTCATGGCACTGTTGAATTGGACCTGGCCTGGTGCCCTGGCCTTGGTGTGCAGTTCCAGGGGTCCTGGTTGTTTGCTCGGTTCTCATGGTGGTTTTCTAGACAGTTGAGGGAAATCCCTCATGGGAGGTTGCCTAGTTTGCAACCTCATGTTGACAAGCTCTCAACCCAATGCCCACGTTGCTCAGTATACTTGCAAACCTCACCATGCACCAACAGCAACAGAGATCAATTGCATCTGTTGAAGTTCGCCCATTTTATGAGAGGCCCATGGCCAGTATGGCAGGGCTCAGCATGGTTCCCAGGGTGCTGCCTTGATTGATAGCATGGCAAGAAGCCTGTTGACATGTTGTGGCATTGGCACAGTGGCTTCCAAGGTGCTGTCTCGATTGCCAGCACGGAAAGGAACTGCTAATATATTTTAGCATTGCCACAGTGGTCTGCACTGCACCATGTGCTGATTTGGGTGAGTATGCTGGTGTACACTGCTGAGCAAGAGTGAACTTGTGATGACATGGGTGAGTATTTCAGACACTGCAAGGTTAAACGATATTCAACGAAAATACATGTTGTAGGCAGGGCAACATGCATACTCAAGAGAGATGGAAATACCCTGGTGGTCTATGCAGGAACGAATTCCTAGGCTGATTGAATACGATCACTGTCACACCCTTTTTGCTCATACACAGAACTGCTTCGAGCAAGCCAGTCATCTCTTTGATGTCCAATACCACTTGCCTTCACGAATATGGCTCCTCCATGTGTGGCATTATTTCCTACGAATGAGCAGTTTGCCACTTCAAGTCTTGCATGCAGCTGCACCGCATTAGGGAAAAATTCAGTCCCTAATTGAAGTGCAAGCAGATATATGTAAGATGTTTTCTCCACAGTAACTGCATTTTAGCATGCATACAAATTTCCTGCAGTCATTTTTCAGCCCTAATCTTGCCAGGAGGGTTAAAATAAGGTCACCTACACCCACATGGGTGTGCACAGTCTTGTGTGTGTGCAATCTTGTGCGTATCGCTTGTGCTATCCCAAAAAGGTGCCACTTAATGTTGAGTGCCGCACCAAATCGAGAAGCCATGAGTTTCTGGTATCCTATTTGCTTGCATTTCTTTCCTTGACTGCATCTGCAGGTGGATCAGCAGATTTTGTTAGCTTCGATTTGGGTAGACCACAAAAGCAAGCACATATTTGTAATAGTAATGGCAATGAGCCTGAATTCGCAACACGACTGACCTTGGGAATTTGTGCCAAGCAATCATTGCAGTCTTTCGGTCTGGGTCGGAGGATGCACCGCGAATGGCATCAGTCAGTCAGCTGTTTGACAATTGCTGTCTGCTTTGCCTTGAAATAATGTTTGCTGAAACATGTCGAAGCAATACACAAACGCCACAAATTTTGGGGGCAAAATCTGGTGAAATTACCGATCACCCTTTTCAGCTATGTGTAGATGTATGCAAACGTTCTGCAGTCAAGTTTATTTATTCTGGGACACATAGTTACAAACAGAATTCATGGCCATATCTACACCGCAGGATTTTAAAAATATTTTCCAAATGCACGTGCCAGGTTGATGAGTAGCCACGAATTGGTGTTTCATGGGTAAAAATTGACAACAGATATATCAGAAGGATAACAAGAATAAGCTAGCCTGGTTAGAATTTGGTGGCTTCATTCATCAGCATGCCAATCCACATCCAAACAGAAAACTCCAGCAAACAAGGGTAGCTCTTACTGTAGTGTATGCATGCCTCGACCTATACTGCAATGCTGCACAGGCATGTGCGCATTCATGAATGCATTATCATGCAGCAATCCATGGATGAAATAATAAAAGAAGCAAATACCTACCTGTGCAGAGATACCCCCACCAAGCGCAAATGAATCGTTAACATCACCAGCCACATTCCCAGTGAATGTGCTGCTTTGGATGCCAAGAGCTGCATTGCGCATGACAATGGCACCACCTCCCAAGGAGGCCCTGTTGCCTTTAAATATTGCATTGCTTATCAAGACCGCTGCGCCACTCCCAACGCCCAGTGCAGCCCCTTCCATGCCAATGTTTCCCTGAAACGAAGAACCGTTCAGCTCTACATAACACCCTTGTGACACACGGATGCCTGCTGTCCCATTGAGGTTTGTATTGTTGCTGAAGTGCAGCCCGTTCATCCTGACAGGCGGACGCTGAGAGGAGCAGTTTGATATAACTACCAAGGATTTGCCATCCTCCAAGGTGCAGTTGGAGAATCCAATGCCGATCAGTGTAACTGCCTGCGACCTGCAAAGGAACATTCAGAATTATCCACAGGGATGTTTTGTGACACTATCAACAGTGACCATCATGCCAACCTCCCAAAGCCCAGCTTGTGAATGGCATTGCTACTGTTGCCTTTACAAATCACGCACCACTCGCTTTTCGGGATATCTTTGCAGGCCATTGTCCATTCATGGTGCAGAAAGCACAGTAGTTTGCAGACATCATGCATACTTGCTCATCAGGAGGATTGCGCCCTGCTCATGGATGACCAAGTTGCTTGCCGTGTTGCAAGCACATGATGGAGTAGACACAGAAGAAACTTGACTGGAGCAGGTGAGATCTGAAATATATTGGACAGAAAGGATGGATTGCTAACTCGAGCTCATCAGAGAAGATTCGAAATTCGTTTTGCACTTTCCCATGTGCAAGAAACATTCCTCGCATACAGAAATTTGTCTCCTGTGTCTTTGTTCAATCAACTCTGTTGTGGAGGTCTGTAGTGCACGTGAAAACACTTTACTGAGGAAATTCTCATGAATTTGATGTGCACTGCTGAGAGTTCAACATCAGCAAAATAGGTGCTGCTACCACTGCACATTCCAAAATTGTTAACCTGGGCTAGATGACACACAAAGGTGCAAAATATGCCCCACCCAGCGAGAGAAGATGCTGGCTGACTGTAGTGCATTTGCAGGTAATGTGGACTCAAAAGAGGACATCTGTGGCAGCTATCATGGCTACAGATCATTGAAAATCTTGCAAGCAAAAGCACAGAAATGGGCTCTGCCTCATGTTGTTGTCGATCTGTTTTGAGTTTCTAAGCGAAGGGATATTCGTTCTCTGATATATAAGTTTCAAGAGGGCCCAAATTGCAAGAGGGCCCAAATGCAACATTCCAACTAAAACTTGACTTGCCAGGCCTTTGCCACTGCCCAAGCTTGGAAGGGTATTATGCTTGCTGCCCTGCATTAGGAAAACCAGTTTGTTAAAATTGGTGTATGCGCCATGGCCTCAGTGGCTACTTGCATGGTAATAAATTCTCCTTTGGGATGCATTCCTACACTAAATTTTGTTGTGCATGATGTAAGCACCCTGGGCCTCACTAGTACCAAAGTCTACCTGCCAATTTGCCATATTTCATGGCATCCTGGGTGAGGCGCTCCAGGAATGTGTTCAGTAATATCGACAAGTCATTGATAAGATATTTCTGCAATTGCACTACCATCTAATTGCAACGGCTGCCATACCTGATTTAGATATGCACTGGGGACCCTGGGCCGTGTGGTGAGCTTAGCAAT
The DNA here is from genome assembly GCA_905146915.1 of Ostreobium quekettii. Classification (NCBI taxonomy): domain Eukaryota; kingdom Viridiplantae; phylum Chlorophyta; class Ulvophyceae; order Bryopsidales; family Ostreobiaceae; genus Ostreobium; species Ostreobium quekettii. The sequence continues at coordinate 82,369 of CAJHUC010000328.1, read as the reverse complement.
TGTCCTTTTGGGAACAAGGCCATCGCCGTGGAATCTCAAGGCATGGCTCCTGTGATGGTGCAACTGCAGCAATCTTGACAAATAGTGCCCTATATTCCAGGATCCAAAGGGCTCCCAGATGAAAACAAATTCGTTACTCGCAGCCATTATTTGCAAAATTCTTGCATTGTGGTTAAATTCCCACTGCATTTGCCTTCTAAAATCGTGCAAGCACACCACTCACTGAATGTTAAAGACAGTCCCTCCAGATGGGCATGAAAATTCCACTCCAGACTCATCCTCGCCCCTGAGGAGCAAAGGCTTGTCGATCACGATGGTAGAAGCAACTTCCACAGTGTGCATGCTGAACAGAATGGTGTCGTTGGGCATTGCACAGTCCACAAAGAACTGTACGTCATTGCCAGCCTGTGACAGGGCCTTGTCCGCGACCACAATAGTCTCCAGGGGTGATGTGCCATTCCTGATTGACCTGCACTTGGACAGATCACTGCCCCCCGGGTCTGCAAAAAAACACATTGGTGTGAGAGAAGGCTCGAAAGATATACTTCCTCCATCCCATATTGAATGTCATATACGAATTCGGTGCATTACTTCTCCATCACATTAACTCACTATTTGATGTAACTTCGTCACTAGCTGTGTTTATGAGTTTGGAATGTATGATCAAAAATTCATGTCTGTGCGCTGGGAAGTGCGGATTTGACATCACTCCGTCACAAGGGACTTGTCCCCCAGGAAAAATTTGCATTTCGGCGCTACCACAAAAACAACCGTTCAAAGTAAGTAAACAATGGGTATAACACCTTAGCAGCATGGTCAGAGGCTGGCCCTCTTCGCAGTGCCTCGCATGGTCAGTGGCCTGAATGATAGAGGGCAGGTGTTTGGTGTGGTTTGAGGAGAACAGCGACAACCCCTGGCAGCTGCAACCCGTCGCAAAGCGAGCGCCAGAATGCAAATCATTACCCAATTTTTAAATAATAACTGCAGTGGACACGCCTCTCGATGCACAGATTAGCCGTTGTAGTTCGACGCACCGGGAGCCGTGCTTTCTAACGTACGCCCCGCCAGTCTCAATCTTTAATATGCGCATCGGGGTGATCTGGGACATGCCAATCTCCCATCACGCTGCTAGTGCGCAACACGGACAAGAAAGGGAAGCATGGACTAATCCATTAGGAGAAGCCACCCTGCAGCTTCAGGGCCAATGCCTCCACCATAGCTATATTAAGGCCGAGGGGCACAGCACCAGGCATGCACCCTTTCTCGAGGCTGTTCCGCTCTTCGCCTTTTTGCTTGCGTGGGTCTGCAGCTTTGCCGCTCGAGGATACGAGCCCGATCATGACGGCACGGGAGAGACGCGCGATTGGTGGGCCACGCGTCATGTGGCGGGGGCGTCGCGACGCCAGAGCGCAACCCTTTTGGGGTAAGTGCGGGCGGTTGGAGATGAGAGGGCTGGCAAGGGGGCGTGTTTGAGATTTAAGTTTGTGCATCCCAGTGGCCATGAGACTGGGCTCACTTGGACTGGCGAACTCTCTGCTGTGTAGGCTCTGCCTTCCACCCTGCGCCCAGTTGCTGATTGGGATTGGGACGGCTCTCAATGGAGCCGGCAGCCCACAGGCATGCGATCTAGGCGAACCCTACGCCTGCTTGTGAATAGGTGCTCCCACTCTGGTTGAGACTGTTCTCGTGGCAATCTTCTCCCTTGCCGTGTGCAGTGACCTGGCAGTGCCCTGCCTGGGCCCAGCTTGCTTGAGATAAAAGTGCTTCCGCTCTGGTTGACACCATTCTTGTGGCGACATTTTTGGCTTCACACCCACCCAATCCAATGCACACCTGGGGATGCGGTGCACGAGATTGCAGGCGATATTCGATTAGACATTGTTTTGTTTCATGCATGCGCATTAGGGAATCGCCTGGAGTGGCTGCACCGGACCGTTTGGTGGCTGCAAGGTCAGAGGGGTCTGACTGCTGGGGCATCGGGCCTGGTGGGCCACTCGCAAGGCGCTGGGGGGGGGGACCCAGTGGTAATGGCGTCTTTCCTTCTCAGGACGTGGAAAACAAGTAGTCTCGGAAGTATAGGTACTATCAAGTACTAGACCCAAGAGGAGTTGGAAAGACGACTTCAAGGAGCATCTGAGGAATGTTTCGATGACCAGAAGATGTGCCCCAACCACGTAGCAGCTGCATTGGAGCAGTTGAGGAGGTATCTTTGACTTCCTCAGTGGGTGGAGAGCAGTGCCATTGAAGCAGCTTTATTGGAGTAGCTGAGAGGGTCCCTTATCCTTCTCAGTGTGTGTGTGGGTGGGTGGGGTGGGGGTGGGGGGGCAGCAATAGACGACAGCTTTTGGGGAGTAGATGAGTGGTCTATAAGCCCTTTCAGCTGGTGGATACCAACTTTATAGCAACTGGAGCTGACTATCCCTAAAGACCATTAGGGCACCAATGCACTAGGTCTTGAGTTCTCCGACATCTAGAGTGACGGACTTCCATCAGCACAAACAATAGGGTGCCAGTCTACCAGGCTTAGAGCCCTCCAAGCGGTTTAGTGTTAGTTAGGCGACCGTCCCCCTCCATCAGAGCAATTGGCCAGGACGTCGGGGGGGTGAAGGATTGAGGCAAGGAATTGTTTTGGGCCAGTCTAGATAGCTGTGAAGGGTTACAAGCCCAACTGGTGGAAACAGACCTTATCCAAAACAGGCTGACACCAGATTGAAACCGGCGGCTGCCCAATAATTGTTAGGGGGTGCAAGTAGGACGGGTAGATAGGACATCATTGGGCTCCACCCCAGAGAGCAGGTGACCAGGGAGGAGGGACCAAGTCCTAGATTCCCCTGAGTCATTTGAGTTGCGCATTGTGCCCACCGGTGATCTGCCATCTGGGTGAGGCGTGGCACCAAACCTGAGGTGTCCTAGTTGGTGAGGCCATCAGGAGCCCGTTCTTAAGTAGTCCTTCTCAGGCATGGGAGACAGGAAAGTTCAGTTCTAATCAGCCGGTGGCATTCCCAGGGGTGTTGACAAGGAGGCCTCTCTTTGGAGGGGCGAGCAATCTTAAATTCCCTACTGCTAGCCTGGGAAGAAGCTGGGTGTAAAGCCTATTATAGAACTATTGTGGTGAAGCCATTTTGACACCTTGTTGGTTGGGGAGGTGTGGTGCCCACTGGATTGGATACGTTGTTCGGTGGATCCTAGAGCTTACTCTGAGCGAGTAGAGACTACGCTGTAGGATGCCCCTAGGGTTGGACCCCCGAGTAGCTAGTCTACTGATTGACATCAATTACCAGCATCAACATTAGTCAATTTTATCAATTGTGCCAGGATGCGGGACACAATGCCCGACATTGAGACATTCTTACATATTATTGCCGTTATTTATTTATTTGTTTTTCTATTCTTCATTCTTTCATGAGGCGAGTCCATTATAATTGACCAGACGGATCATCACTAGTATTATGGGACAGTGAGGGAGCCCATGGGGTCAGATTTTTGATTAGACAGATGCTTTGCAGCCAGTCATGAGGCACAGGCAGGACTGCAAGCTACAACCATCTCTGGTATGCTAGTTATACCAGATTATGACCAGCTGAAACCACTGTCTCCACTTTCTGCTGGATTTTGTTAGTATTTTAGCAGAGAGACCGACATGACGTTGGGGAGACAATAAGAGTCAATACCTCACATTCTTTGCCAGTTTGCCTCACAAGACGATGGTTGATTAGACAGATGGTCGCTGGAGGTTTCCACAGCCATTGAGAGCAATATTGCCGCATTGCTTGGCCCTGAACTTGACAGTGCAAAAGACTCCTCTTGCAAGACAATTGGCAATAGGCAAAAAGGCGGAAAGGTAGGGAAATCAGCCAAGGAAAGTGGCGAATCTTAATGTCAAATAAAGGGGAAAAATGCCGCCAAAATCTGCAGATTACCAACCATCAATAGTAGACTCGCTCCTAGGATCACAATGCAAGAAAGGGCACATTGTCCTAGCCTGCCCCCCTCAACAACATAGTCACAATTCAGCCCGAGACTAAATGTTGGAGGTCTAGACTCCGTGGACAGAGTCAGGGAAAGCCCAGGTTGGGTATGATTACCACCAATAAAGAACTTAGAGGGATGTTCAGTCAGATAGACCAACAGGAGGCTTGGCACGCCTCTGTGTTAGAACAGTGTTTCCTTATATTAGATGCAAGGAAACTGACTAAATCCGGCTTTGTTTAGTCAGAACAGTACCCATTCATCATAACCCAGCCTGACTACAAAGATTGGACTACACAAATGTACCTCAGTGCATAGCAGAAAAAGTGCCAATTTTGGTTGAGGCAGTGGTGGCATAGGGTGGAGAGATATCAACGTCGACAGAGATGCCATGCAGCACAAAAGGAAACCTTAGATTCCCAGGGGCAAGTTGTTGGGGCGCCCACAAATGCGACCGAATTCCTGTCAGATATGCGGGAGACTCCAAATGCCTAGTGAAGAGGAAAGAAACTACTGTATACCAAAAAAAGTTCGTAGGAGAAAAAATTTCGTCCATTTCGTTGTGGAGCCAGTTCGGGAGAATATTTATCCGCGAACCTTTTGGTCCAGCGAACTTTTTCGCCCACAAACTTTTCGGCGCCCCTCAGGGGTGGGTCGGGCGCTGGGCGCGCGGTTTGGCCTCTTGGCTTTGTGCTGCGGCGTGTGCCCCCCGCCAAGCGGCGAAGAAGCCCTGAACTGACCAGCGGAAGGTTCGCAGGGCAGTGGCCATCGGCTGACCGAGTCTCCATGGAGCCCACAGTTTTCTGGGAGCATTTCAAGGGCATAGGCGCGGTGTGGCTTGCAAAGCAATCGGCGACCAAATCTGTACCAGCATCAAGTCCGTCAAACGCGCAAGGAGCCCCGGGGCACGGCCCACAGAGTGGCTCCGGAGGGTCCAGCAAAGCGGAGGGGTTTCGAAATTCTCCCCGATCGCCATCGTCGTCTCACAGCCTGCTGCATCTCTTGCGCTTCGCAGGCGCCCATTTGCGTCGCCTGCGGAGGCCGTTCCAGGGCACTGCGGAGGGCTCGAATGAGGGCGCGCCTGTCACGCCTATTGGGCGGCCATTCACGCCACAAGCCAGGGCGATTTCAAGGCAGCGCGGGTGGCATGATTGTGCGCCCGCGAGGCGCCTATCTTGCGGCGCACCTCGCTCCTCGCTGGCGCCCACTGGGGCCACCAGCGGGGCTCATCCTAGGCCACCGTGGGCAGCGCGAATGGACAGCCGTGAGGCGCCAATCCGGGCGCCCCTCCAGGCCTTCGCGTGTGGCCACTCGGGCAGGCCCTGCTGGCCGCCCAGGACGCCAAAGGACCCTCAGTTGGTTGGGCCTTGGAGCGGGCTACTGACAAGGCAAGCACCTGCTGGTACCCCAACCGCAAAGGTCGCACAGCTAAAATGTTTGCGTGGCAGAAATTTTCTCGGGGAAAAAAGTTTGCGGGAGAAAAATTTTCGCGCACCAACGAGCACACGAAAATATTTCTCCGCAAACGTTTTTTCCCGCGAAATACGTGAAAATTTTTCTTTGTGAAAATTTTGCAGCACACAGTACTACAGAGGTTATTGCTGAGGGGAGGTCAGACCTTGAGCTAGTAGCACGAGATCTTTTGCTTTTAATCCTTGGAGCAGTGATTAATGATATACAAATGTCAGTTTTGGGACCACTCCATCATTTGTGAGTGACTAGATCAAAACCAAACCACCATTGCAATTCGTCGGTGCATATTCATCCCTTTAATTGGCAATGGTGGGACAGCAGTCTCCATGGGAATTGCGCCAGATGTGCCAACACATATCAACAACACGGTTAGTAAGGTGTAATTAACAACAATTCTGATGATGAGCAGGATTGACGATATCCTTAGTCGAGACTAGTTGGACATTGTCAATCCGCTGGTCAACTAGAGGACCAATTCCCTAGTAATGCGAAATGGGAACAAACTAGAAGCGCATTAGGGAGTTGAGACACCACAAATTGCATCATGCAAAATTTTTAACAATGGCCTTACTGGTCTTCAACATGTTTTCTCTCCTCATGTTTCTAGGAATGAGCCTGATACAAATTTGGGTCATCAGCTCGCCAAGTTAAGTTCCCCATCTTTTTGTGAAGCAAATATTTAGGTACATGAGTGGGCACATACAGGAGGCCACGAGGCAATGGCTGGTCGTAATTCATTAAGGGCGGTTGAGTCTCCACGAGGGCAGTACTGGAAGAGTTTTCACCAAATGGGTGAGTTAGATATCTAGCGAAATCCAAAGGGAGGACAGAAGGCAAGTCAAGGTGGCTGGGCATATTGTTAGCCAACCTGTACACCCAAAGATTGATTTTATATCAGTTAGGCAAGCAGTCAAGTGGGCAAACAAACGCGACTAGCCCATGCTCTTGTGTTCACTATGGCCAACTACCAGACTGCCTGAGAGGGAAAATGCAAATTCTGAGACCAAGGCTGGTGTAGCCAAGAGCCAGACAGAGGGAGAATGCCATTGGTTGCTGAAGAAAACTGGTCCAATGAAAATGGAGATGCCGATTACTGAGGTCATACAAAAAAAGTGCAAGAGGCTGATCCAACTGTTAGAGATAAACTAAAGGGAATTTTGGAGAAATACAAGGATGTTTTCCCTAAGCAACTGTCATATGGGACACCCCCCAAAAGAGTGGTTGACTATGAGATAATGCCTTGTGTAACACCAACACACAAAAGCCCGTATAGGCTGAGTGTGGTTGAGATGGATGAGTTAAGGCATCAAATTGACAATCTCTTGGCACGGGGGTGGATTTGGCCCAGCACAACCCCTCGTAGAGCTCAAGTACTATTAATCCCAAAGAAAGACAAGAAGTGGAGATTCTATATCGACTTCAGAGCTCCAAACAAAATAACGACTAAGAATCGGTACCCACTCCCAAAGGTCGAGGAGTTAATTGACCATTTACATGGCGCTAAATATGTTACAAAATTGACTTGTCCTCTGGACATCATTAAGTTCGGGTGAAGGAGGTAGGCATGCATAAAATGGCGTTCATATCAATATATGGCTCATTTGAGTATGCAGTGATGGCCTTCGTCCTCTCCAATGCACCAGCCACATTCCAGAGGACAATAAACCATTTGCTAAGAGATCGTTTGGACAATTTGGTGTTGGTGTTCTTCGACAATATTTTGGTATTCAATCATACCAAGGAAGTTCACTTAAAGCTTATAAATATAGTTTTGAACCAGCTACAATTGGACAAATTCTTTGGACACCTGCTTAAGTGCGACTTCTCCAGAACTAAAATCGAATATTTTAGTTGTTTTGTTGGGAAGGATGGTGTTAAACCGTCACCATGAAAGTCAAGGCAATTTTGCACTAGCTAATGCTAGAAGTGTCATAGACATCAGGTTCTTCCTAGAGCTCTTTAACTTCTACCAAAAGTTTGCTCAGTGGCTTTTTAAGATTGCTGCACCCCTTGTGGACCTTACATAAAAGGACAAGCCTTAAATTTAGTGTGACCAGGAGGAGAAAGCCGTCAATGGTATCAAAAAGGCAATGGTCGCTGCCCCCATCCTGTAGTTACCCAATTTTGAGAGGGAGTTCAATGTCACCACAATTGCCATTGAAGCGTTAGTTGGCACAATACTCCAACAGAATTTCTGCTCAAGATTCAGCTGATTTGCTAAGAGCAAAAAGTTGAATTTTACAAGGATACGATATGATGTAGGAGCTGCTGGGAATCCTATGGACAATGGGGAAGTGGAGGCATTATCTTGCATCCCAATATTTCGCAATCCAAACTGACAATGACTCACTTAAGAACCTACCCACCCAGCCAATAGTCAATAGGGAAATTTGGAAACGGATACAAGAAACGTCCATCCCCACGTCCCCACAAAACCTAGGGCCTCAAGGGCCTCCCAAGGGGGGGAGGGGGAGACGTCCATCCCCACGTCCCCATGTCCCATACATCCCCACGGGAGGGCACAAACCTCAAGGGCCCCCCATGGTGACGTGGGGATGTGGGGACACAAGGACGGACGGTTCACACCCCCCTCCCCCTTCCATTGGGGGCACCTGAAGGTCACTGTCCCCAACAGGGACGTGGGGACGCAGGGACATGGGGACAGACGTGCGCCCCCCTCCCTCTCTAATTCGGGGGCCCTTGAGGCCACTAGCCCCTGCAGGGACGTGGGGACGTGGGGACATGGGGACGCGGGGACGGACGCTCCCCCCCCCTCCCCCTCCAGTTGGGGGGCTCTTGAGGCCCCTAGCTCCAATGGGGACGCCTTGCAATGTGGGGTTGTGGAGACGCTTGGGAAGGCATTGTGCCATTGGGTGGCGACGAATTCTGAGGATGCCCAAGGACGTGGGTTTGTGGGAACGCCGGGGACGGAATCACTCTGCCGGCCGGGGACGGAAGTTGGGGGACGGCCCCCCTATTCCCCTCCCCTTCCCCACCGTCCCCTGGGATGTCCCCGGAGGTTGGGCCTTTTCTCAGTTCTCCATGCCTTGCATCCGTTTGGCAACTAACAATACAATCGCTCACCATGCAGCCGCTATAGAATGGCCCCTACTTGTTAGAGCATTTGGCCTATGAGCCGATCATCCTCTTCACTGTAAGGCGAGGCCACCATTTGGTTGCCATCGCCATTCACATCCATCAAGGTCACATCACCCCACCACTGCTTGGTACGCTTGGTCGCTCGGATTCCCACGGCCTAGGCCAAGATCCTCTAACACCATCTCGACCATCTTCACTAGGAAAAAAAGGGCAAAATAATACGTGCTCAAACGTGTACAAAGTTTACGGGTTTGTTTTACTTTTGTGTTCTTAGCGTGCAGAACTTTAATGAAATGTGTCTTATGTGTGTTCGCAAAAGTGTTATTTTGCCCTTTTTTTCCTAGTGCTTCTTGTTGTTTCTCATTATGCAGACGCCCCTCGCTCCAAAACCATAATGATATGGGAATCTTGCTCCCGGGGCACTCGAAGTGGAATTAAGCAAGAGTCAATCGTCCCCCGAGTGGTTATGCATTAAATAGATGATACAATTATAAAATAACAAATGAATTATCCATCCAATAACCACATATTCGTTCTTTGACTATTCTGAAGTCTCACTTTATAATCAAATACATCAAAGGTCATCAAAGGTCATTTAGTCTAATCACATTGCCTCTGTAGGGACCCATTACCGCTAGGTACTCCTTTTCTACCTCCCACCCCCATGGCTCAACCGTGTGGTACCATGGAAGCCCTTGAATGGTGACACTTCTAGAAGGAGTAAAGCTGCCAGTTACACATGCTCAAAGAACGTATGGCAATACGCTTTTCCAAAATTGCTGAAATGCATCCAAATTGGGCAAAAGCTAGTGGAGTGCTGAGCACCATGGTATGTACCAAACTAACGAAATGCAGATGCACAATGAGTATTGAAACCTAAGTGAGGCTGTGGACATAGATTGGCATTGAGCAATAAATATCCTAACTTGGTCATGATCTAAATTACGCAAATGATGACCAGGGGAGCTAGTGATCACCCCTCATTTTTTCCGACGTTATTGGTGAATATCTGGCCTATTTTTTATGGTGTGAACAAGGTATATTTGCACATATTTGTGTGCATATTTGTGTACTTATGCTTTATGTCTAAATATCCATAATAGTACATAAACGCAGATCTTGTGCACACAAAGATAGTACATGCAAACTCGTTGAGTACAGGGATTGGCAACGAGATGCACTAGAGTGTGCAGAAAATGGCTTTTTGCTTTGCGACGCTTTGCCCTATCCAATGGGGATATGGACGTGATATTGCAAGCGCTCAGCGAGGCTGAAGAACGATCATTGTTTAGAATGCATAATGTATCCTATGTGTCTTTATGCACTGTAATAATACATGAAAATAGCTTGTTTTGTTTTACAATTTTCATATGGTAAAAAGAGAATACAAAATTGGTGCCATAATGTAAAACCACGCTTGGTAATTGCTACAACCCATTGCAACCAAAAGTATCTTACCTTGCTCCAAAGAGCAGGAAATCATCAAGAAAAAAATTGCGGCCAATGCAGCAACACTGCTAGGTCTCTTTGCCATTGCAAAACCTGCAAGCCACAAAGAGCCTTTTAGCGTTCTCTGTTGTTCCTCATTTGAATATATTGGTGAAGACTAAAATTTTGACTATGCAACCAGTTCTAGAATTCTCAACTTTGATACCCATTGGCTCCAAACTACACCATGAACCGGGTTTCATGCATAAGGCCAACGCCATGGGTTTCCATGCTTTGGGGTGGATGTGGACGTTGCTTCTTGTCATTTCCATTAGGAATTGCATGGCCTGCTGAGTCCATCCTAAGGGTTTACGAGGGAGTGGGTGGGTGGGGTGGGGGGTGCTGGAAGGATGCTCCAAGTTTTGCAAATTTCCTTTTAATTTCCATGGGCTTTTCATTCCTAATGGTTTCAATGGTGATCTCTTTACTTGCTGGGTTCCTGTTGTGTACTTTGCTAGTTTTTTGTCCAAGGTCCCACCGTTTTTGCCCTGTGGCATGTGGTCGAACTGGAGATCGCGTGGAGTAAATTGCGATCCCCAGTTTAGCGCCCCATTGGGCAGCTTGCGACCGTTCTTGTAGTACTTTATTTTACAACGACAGGGCACCCCTGACAGCCAGGGTACCCTTACGCTCATACCAGCAGGCCCTTATACCGGCAGTCAGGGTAACCTCCCACACCGGCAGCTAGGGTACCCCTACACCCATGATTAGGGTACCGTCTACACCGGTCGCCAAGGTACCCCTTACACTGCCGGTCAGGGTACCGCCTATATTGACAGCATCCTGGTCGTGTTGGGGCCTGCATCGCTGCCTGGGACGCCTTGCGAGACTTAAACTACTGCTAGACTGCGTTGAGTACTGCTGAGGCACTTGAGGTACTGAGGGGACCGTAGCGACCCGCATAGGCTTAGCGATCCTCACCCGCCTTGTCAAGGGGGGGGTCGCTAAACGGAGCCCCCACCGTATGGCAAACTGGCGTCCACGTCACCACGGTGATGTAGGATTCACCCGATAGCGGACTTCGGGTGAACACCTCCCTCCGGGAATGAGTGCGTATGGAGCCGCGGTCTGAATTCCGAAACAATGACTACACAAGGGCGAGGGCGCCCGACATTTAAGGGACATAGCGTAAGTTCCTTGACTTCTTCGTCGCCTTTTGGTAACCCACCCGGCCGATGCCGTCAGCAGCCCATGGCGGACAGGCACTGATGTCAGCCAACCCACCCTCCACCCTCACGAGGCTCGTTCATCTCAAAAGGTACAGCAGAGGCCGCGAGAGGGCCAGTGAGTCAGGTGCGGCGCTCGATCCCTCCCGCGAGGGCGCAACCCCGCGAGGAGGAGGCAATCGGAGATCGTGTCGGTCCGTTGGCAGGCACTGAGATCGTCTCCGGGGAGGGGTGGAGGTGGGGGTGGGGGGGCGACGCAAGGAAAAACGTGTGGGAGGGTGGACTGCGCGGACGTCTCCGAGCGAGAGCATCCCTGTCGCCCGTTTTGGAACTGGCAGCGAGCCGTCGACTTCGCTGGGTCGGTCTCGGGGGAAACAGGCCAGCAGATTAGGACCGCCACCCGACTCCTGCACCGGTCGCAGCGTCGCGCGCACCAAATGCCCAAATTCTCGACTTGTTCCCAGTCGGACAAAACGGGGGCGTGGACGCAGAGTGTTCCCCCCTTCCACTCCCCCTTGCCCATAGTCCAGCAGTAATGCCATTCACCCTCTGCCCCTGACGCCGCGGTCCGTCGACCCGACCTGCGAGGCTGGCGCCGGCGCCCGCTGCCAGGTCCCCACGTCAGTCAAAGGATGGCCCGTTCCCATCCGACTCCCTCGCGGCGGCGGCGCGGTTCAGCCCGCCTCATCGCTTTCCAATTGTCCCGGCGGCGAAGGCCGGATCCCGCACTCGCCGAACGCACGCCCCAAATCCCGAGGCGGCCTCCCGGCAGCTGTGTCCGTTCGCCATTTTTCAGCGGAAATTCCATGCTCGCTCTTCCCCGCCCATTCGCGGCAATGGTGCCCGCGACTGCCAGTCTCAAGAGACAGATCCTTCTCCGGAGGAGCGCCGGGCAAGCCTTTCGCGGAGTAGCTCGCTCCCCGGAGTGCGAGACCCCATCCGGCCCTTGCGAGCACCGGGTCAGCGCACCCGAGTCCGCAAAGTGCTGCTGGGCACGGCGACCCGCCCCTCCCACCTCGCCCCCCCCCTGCCCCCCACCTCGCCCCTACCGTTCCGAGCGCTGGAGCATCCGAGTGGGAACTCGCCCGCCCGGCGGTGCGTCGAGTGGCCCGGCCAGCCGCGGAGAGTGCCCTCGCGTCGCTCCAGCTGCCTGCCCATTGAATTTTCGCTTCAGTTGGTTTAAGGGGGGGTGCTGAAAGGTCCGGCGCGGGATGACAACTCACGTCAGAATGAGCTGTCAATCGAATGGCGCATGCCATGCCACGCAAGGGTCAGCGAAATTTTGGCCAGGTGAACATTCCATCCAATACATTGTACCTGTGGCGTCAAGCTTTGTACCACCGTGTAAAAGCGTCGGATGACGATTCTTCCAGTCGAGGACCGGTCGCGCACGAATCCAAACGATCAACCAATCGAGCTGGACTCGATGGCGGAAGTGCGGCCTTCAATAGGCGATTTCAGCACGGTGTGGTAGCCATCCAGCGGGGCGCAATCCCCAAGTGTGCGTAGAGAAACGCCAGGGTGGACCCAAACCAGCGTTGCTACAAGCAAAGCCATGTGTCCATAAATAGTCCAAGCGCGGGTTCCGTTTCCCAACGGCACACTGTTACCAGGAAACCTCCAACGGGCAGTACCTCAAACGTCTCACAGACACGCTCCTGCTGAGTGCCACGGCTCTGCAGTCCCTGTGGCAATGTTTCCACGCACTTATCACTAGGGAAAAAGGCCAAATAGCATGTATTCAAATGTGTACAGAATTTACGGTTTGGGGTTATTTTTTGCTGTTTTGGTATGCAGAGCACTGCAAAATATATGCATATGTGTTTGCAGAAAGAGTCATTTGTTCCTATTTTTGTTGATGTATGTACGCACCCAGTTCCATCACATCGACTGTCACCGTTTTCCCTACTACTGTATGCCCGGGCAACGGCGTCCCATACTTGGCAGGTTAAAACATACCACATTCCATTACCCTAGCGCCCACGTTACCCGCCAAGCACAGTAACAAACATGTATACCAGGCTTGGCTTTTATGCCGTAAGAACTGATTTACGTTTTTACGCATAAAAATGCATAAAGATACGTGAATACAACGGAAAAAATGCCTGACGAACATAAGGACAGTACATACAGATTTGCAGAGTCCGGAGAGTGGCAGCCAGGCGACTTGGAAGAGGCAGAAAACAATTTTTGTTAAACGCCATTATCGCTGAGGCGTTGTTTGTGCGTTCGTCAGCCACACTCGCACGGTCGCTCCCAGGCACGGGAAGCAAGCCGCAACCAGACGACATTACAAGACAAGTGTACCAATCAAATACTGTACAAGGAAATGTCCATTCTTAGTAAATCACCATGTCCACCATATTCACCATGTTTCTCCCACCATGTTCACAATGTGTGTCCAACACATCATATCATTCCTCACATTCACCACATGTGTCCAACCACACCACATTATTCCTCACACGCTTCCCTGCCCTAAACAAATCACATGTTGATAACCTTGTCTCTTTAAATTGCATCTCTATACGGCCGAATCATATATGTATGCCTAACCCAGATTGTCCCCTCTGGACCCCACACTTCCCAAACTGCATTTGTTACAGGGCGAATGAGCTGCCCTGGGCCCTTCCACCATGATTCGAGCTTGTCCTTTAGTGTTTCGACTTTTGTATTCCACAACCACACCCGGTCGCCTGCCTTGAACGTTCGTTGGATGCGCCGTCTCCTCGTCCTCTGATTCGCTTTTGTGGGTTGTTGATGTGCGTATTCTTGCAACTGCCGCCACACTGTTCGTGAACCATTCCGCAACTGGTTGGGTGATCCAAACTGAAACGAACTAGGAGTCTCTTTGCTCTCCTCTAACGAAGAGAATGGGGTGTTATTGTAGATTTTGATTGCGCGCTCGACCATCCTGGCAAAGTACTTGGTTTCTTCCGCCCACATGCACCTCAAACGATTCAATAGCGTCTGATTGAACCGTTCCACAAATCCAATAGATGCGTGGTGATAGGGAAGTGAATATTCTTGTGTCACTCCCTGCTGTGTACACCGTGCCTCCAACTCCTCGGACTGTATCGCCTTGCACACATCAGAACACAAGACTGAAAGTGGCTCATGCTGCTGCACCCATTTCCTCAATCCTTGTACAACATCTGTCCCTCCTGCCCCCCTCACCGCCCATGCCTCTGCCCGCCTGGTCAACATGTCAACAATAACAAGAACAAAGCGCTTTTGTCCCACCTTCCTTGCTGGGAAAAGTCCCATAAAATCCACCCCGATGACTTCACCTGGCCTCTCTGGCACATGCCAACTACCAAACGGATTTGACGGCTGTGGTAGATGGAACAATTGGCACTCTCTGCATGATTGCACCTTATCTCTCACCCATTGCCACGTAGGATGCAGGCCCACCTGACGAAAGCGAAGATATGTCTTCTTCACTCCAAAGTGTCCTGCATGAGCCTGCTTCCATTGTGCTGAAAAATGACTGTAGAGCGCTGTTCTTCCATTGTACGTACTTGAACCCAAGCTCCTCGTCTAGACAGAAAATCCGCTAAATAATTAAATGGTCCTGGACACAATGAAATTTGAGGAGAATACCATGATAATTGCTCCAGTCGGCGTCTGAGGAAGTCACTGAGGTGCTGGGGTTTATTGAAGCTAACCGCTGCCTAGTTGTCTATAATGGCTCGAATAAGTGTTCCAAAGATCCAAGGCCGGAAAACATATGGAGCATGACACAATGCCTCCAATTCCAACTCATTGCTAACATGATGACGAAAACCAGAAGCCCACAACCCATGAGCACAACGAATGATCTTCCGACCTACAAGAAGAGCTGCACCCCAACCCAATTTACTGGCATCTGTAAGCACAACGAATGAACCAGGGGATGCAATGTCTGGAATAGTGCATCGAATAAAACTGTGGTGCAAAAGGAAAAGAAAATGTCGCCATTGTTCCAATGACAGGGGATCTTGCACAGCTTGCAAGGCCACAAGAATTTGATGCCCTCGCCAAGTAAAACGGGCTGAATGAGCGAGCCATCCTCGAATCCGTCGCCAGCCCAGCTGTGTAGTTGGCATTGGGGCCTGCTCAATTTGGTGTAAAATAGTGTCAGTGGGTTCCAAGCCGGATGAGGTCAACGTAACCCCCAAATACTCAAACCTGTCCCTGCAAAAATGACACTTGTCCCAGTTGACACGCCATCCATCCCGCTCTAGTTCTTCTAACAAAATGGCTATATCACGTCGATGTTGTGCCTTCGATTACGAAAGCAACAAAATGTCATCCATGCAGAACAATATTTGAGACTGAAGACGATGAGTAACCCGGCGGACCGTAGGCCACAGTGCCCGCAAAATTTCGTGTGGGCTGTTGCAATACCCAAATGGCAATCTCATGTATTGGAAGAAACGACCAGCCACAGTAAGTCCCACAGCGCGCCAAAGGCGGGGATGCAACCGTATTTGCAAGTAAGCATTGGAAGGGTCCAAAGCAGAACCAATCTGAAAAGGACGCAATGCAGCCAGTGGAAGTTCACGGTTAACCGGAAGGAAAGGCTGATGATGGATACAGGAATTGAATTTCTTGCAATCCCATACGAGTCGAGTAGAGCCCGTTCTTTTGGAACGCCAAAAGCTGGAATAATATAGGGCTCATGATCCACCTCTTGTGCCGCGCCCAACTGAACTAACTTTAAGACCTCCTCCAAAACCTTTTGTTCCTCCACTGGGCCAGACATTCTGATTGGAGGCTGTTGTTTCCAGGGAAGCGGAAACTTGAAAGGAAAAGAGTGCACCATATAGGTGCGACACGTGCCCAAAACCAGAGCAGAAACAGCTGCATATTTTCTCTTAATGCTAACAACCACTCAAACATCCGATTGTGACCATGTAGTGAATCCTCAGAATGTAAATTAGATCCCTCGAAGGTGCATAGTGCCCTACCCCTCCAACCCTCGGGAATCAAACTTATTGCATGATCAGGTATTTGAAACCACATAACTGAAGTAGAGCAAGCCAAGAGGTCATTCTGTGGCATAAGCTGCTGTGGATCAGCGGGAAATTTTTTTAAAGCTCCCCATATGTGTACTCCATCTGTTTTCACGATAAAAGTAACATGTCGATTTGGCAGGGTAACAAAACACTGATGCAAAGAGCTTGCAGGAAATCGACAGGGGAGATTAATGCCACGTGTCTTATACGACCCCAAGACAATACTGCGATTCAAGGTTAAAAACAAAAGCCCATTTTTAAAGTATAGAGGATAATGGGGAACCTCTGTAAACTGCCAAAAAACTCCATTCACCCCCTCCCCCTCCCCCCTCTGTCTATTTGAGACATGCGGTTGAAATGGGCTCAGCCGCGGCTGGCAACCACCCCCGAACCGCGTCTCACCACGTTTCCCAAAGTCCTCGGACCATGATGGAGTCTCTGTTCACACCACCCTGAGTACTGCGCTCCCCACTGATGGTAACCCGGCTTGGAACCAATGGAGTAGTATCTGTGGGCATCAACACAACTTGGCAAAAGGTAGCATGCCGAGGAATGACAACAGGGTGGCTGCCAGTGTTGAGCAAGATGACCTTAATGCGCCCCCTATAATTGCCATCCACAACCCCGCCCAACACTGTCAGTCCATAACGACGTGCAAGGCCCGAGCGTTCCTTCAGAAGACACCATCGATCTGGAGGAAATTAACAGGCAATCTTGGTATCGATTATGACACATTCCCCAGGGTCCAAGCGAATCTCAGTGGGAGAAAAAAAAGCAAGTTGCATCACCACTGAACAGCTTCCGGGGGTAGCTGGGAAAAGAGCCCTCAATCTAAAAGCGCTCAACAAGAACGCGGTGTCCCGTATCCTGCTTTGTTTGCACTGACAAACAAGAAACAGGGTGGCCCACTCCCTTGGGGGTCAAAACGCGACCATCACAATCAACAAGCAACTGGTGCTCCGCCAAAAAGGTGAACCCCATGATCAATGGTGGGGCTTTACCATCCAACACATATGCACGCATCGGCCTGGCCACACCTTGAATGGTGGGAGGAAGTTCCGCAATCCCATGTATGGGTTCAACTTCACCATTGCCATAGCGAACATCCTGGGCACATGGCTAAACTCGAGCTTGCAAGCCCAATTTCCGGAGAGTAGGCTGTTGGACAAACGAAGCTGTTGCCCCAGTGTCCACAAGTGCCAAAATATCACGCCCTGCCACGTGCACTTTGACATGGAGGGATTTCTTGGGATGTGGCCTGACTGGCCTACATGCAACTGGGCCTTGATTGTCTGAAGACAGTGCTCTTGAGCATTGAAACTAGGCTGAGGCATGGGATGAACGAAATCATCCTTGGACGGCGAAGTCTCGCAATCGTAAAAGCGCTCAGCGTCCATATCCAAAGGGCCATCCATACAAGCGTAATCAGAGGGATCCCAGAAGGCATCCTCGCCATCATCGTAAAGTGGGGCCAACTCTTGTTGCTGAGAGTGGTACAAACTGGACGAGAAGGCCAAGTTTGTGATGGGCTCCATATCCCGAATGGTACCCCCGCGCTGCATACGAGTTCCAAAAAGATCACTGGATTCTCGACGAAAAAAGGCAGACGTGGTAACCAATTTTTTCCACGCTGTCATCAAAGATCGAGGACCATCAATATTGCGCCATACAATAGTGTCGCCATGTAAAACAGGATGGCGAGAACGACCTTGGCCCACCAAATCCGTCTCGATGAGAGGGGCAGGATTCTGCGTTTCTGAACATTGGGAGACCGTGCACGTGACCTGGTCCACGTCCATATAATCCCGCAAATTGTTCTGCCATCCAGTGGGAGCAACAGAAAGCCAGTTCATGTAATCTTGAGCCTTCTGATAAATGAAACTGACACTGAGGGACTCAAAACGCTCAGTAGCCATCCGCATTTGAAATGCCTGTGGAAGCTTACGCAACAGAATATAGGCTGCCCTCTGAGGATTCAACTGATGCTCTGTGTAATCATCCGCGACAGTTTGAAAGCGGCAGATAAACTGGAGCAAGGACTCTTTTGCATCTTTAGTCATTTGCTTCAGTTCAGCTTCTGCGTCCAATGCGGAAACGGCAGGCAAAAGACTGTGCAGATTCTTCTTGATACAGTCCCAACGATGTTCGTCAGTAAAGTCGCCAGTCAACGTCGGAAAATAACGTTCTTTCAAGTCGGCGACGGATGCTGCCATCGTTGCTCCAACCCCTTATAAACCAATCTGCCGCCTTTGGTACGGGGATCAAAGTATTTCAATAAGCGCTTTATGCGTCCTGATATAGAGGTGTCCATCAATCCAAGCGTTGGCCACAAATATCGCGATGTGTCTCTGAACCAGTAATCTTAC
The DNA here is from genome assembly GCA_905146915.1 of Ostreobium quekettii. NCBI lineage: Eukaryota > Viridiplantae > Chlorophyta > Ulvophyceae > Bryopsidales > Ostreobiaceae > Ostreobium > Ostreobium quekettii. Next base: position 63,808 of record CAJHUC010000328.1, on the reverse strand, counting down.
AAACGCTCGGGACCCGGATTGGTCTCCACACCAGCCATGAGGAGAAGCATCTCAATGAGCCATCGTGACTTAGTCATGTCATTGCGGGCGACAGGTCCAGTCTTGTAGCTGCAATCGCGGATTTCGTCACCACAACTCTGACTGGAAACTTGCCCATGTGCGATTGCATCGCTGCGCAGCTGGCGGCCGCGAGCGAAGCTGGCACCTCCCCTCTGACGTGCCACATGGCTGACCTGGCACGCGATTGTGCGGCACGCCGCCATGGAGGCGGCAACACCTGCCTCCGTGCTGCCGCGCCTGGCACCCACCTCCGCTGGGTGCTTCCTCCGGCACTCGCCATGACTTGTCCTGCGCAGCCGCCTGCGCGGCTGGCTGCACCACCGCTTGCGCAACCATCCGCGTCCCGCGGTCTCCGCTCTTCGCCGTACGTTCATCTAGCTTCCCACCGGCACGCGCTCCGACCTGCTCCCGTTGCCCTCCGTCGCGGCTCCCGCGGCGCTCCAACTTCGACGGGCGCAAGCTCGCCGACGCACTGCTCGCGCTTTCTGACGCGGTCCTGGCGGATGCGCCAAGCGCCGCGCCCTTCGCTGCCTCTGCCGTCGCTCCCGTCCCCGCCAAATGAGCCCTCTCCAAGGCGCGCGGTCCCCCCACGGGGGCGCGCGCCATTTCAACCGCCACGTAGCTCGTTTTCTCCGCCGCGTGCCTGGCGGATGCGGGAGGAGCCGCACCTTCCGCCGCCTCCGCCGCTGCTCCCGGCGAAGGGGCTTCCGCCAAGGTGCGCGGCATCTCCACCAAGGCGCCCGCCGTCCGATTTGCTGTGTCACCCGCTCGCCCCACCGCATCTCCAGCGGATGCGCTCTCTAGCGCCTCCACCACTGCTCCGCCTCCTTTGCCCTCGGGGCATGTTTGCATCCATACCACCACGTTTTCCGCCCCGACACCGGATGTCGCCCCCGTCGCTCGTCGCCTCCATAACCCTCCACGCCTTTCCTTCCGAGTCCCGTGCAATGGCGTCTCCGCGCTGGCTCCTCCGCAGCACTCTGCATGTCCATACGCCCGGAACCAAGAGCGCCGCGGCGCCCATTCCCAGCGTATCTGGGTTGATCCCATGACCCGGCACCCAGGTCATGGGATGGCCGGGTCGCTGTGGCGCTAATCCTCGCAGCCGGCACTCGCCTGCTCTTCGCCCCCGCACAGCCTCCCGCAATGAGGCATGTCGATCCATCTCCGCTGCCCCCACTCGACAGTGCACCGTCACGGTCGCCTCCCAAAGCACCACCACCCCGAGCATCGCCAAACGATGGCGACGCTCGGGGATTGAAGAGCCGGATGGCGGCGTTTCCCGCGTCTCCATCGGCCACCCGGACCCCCCGGGTCCGTTCCTGCCTCGGAAACCATGAGGCGTTGCTTGTGCGTTCGTCAGCCGCACTCGCACGGTCGCTCCCAGGCACGGGAAGCAAGCCGCAACCAGATGACATTACAAGACAAGTATACCAATCAAATACTGTACAAGGAAATGTCCATTCTTGGTAAATCACCATGTTCACAATATTCACCGTGTTTCTGCCACCATGTTCACCATGTGTGTCCGACAAATCATATCATTCCTCGCATTCACAATATGTGTCCAACCACACCATATTATTCCTCACAATCGCCCTTTCCAAAGGCGAGGTGGACATTGTGTTGCGGGTGCTGGAGATGGCGGAGTACTGATCATTGTACGCAACTTTCGTCGTGTAACCTACGTGCGCCATGGAGCCGCAAACACGTAAAAATTGCCGTAAAAATAGGCGTTTTGCAAATTTGCGTTTTTACGCGTAAAAACGTAAAAGTAAAAAAGCAAACGCAAAAAACAAGCCTGATGTATACCCCCGTACCAAAATGGCTTCCCACTCCACTCGGGTTCCAGTACCCGAATGCTTTAGCCATTCAGCACATACAACAGGAGCCCCCGCGATTTCCCACATCGCTACCTGTCCCCGTCAAACCCATTATGCTGCCGTGCTAAGTCCTGCGCCGCCACGCCACGTCGTGGCAACCACTAGCGCCACCATGCATAACCGTGGCTGCCCCGTGGTGACGGCCATTGCTAACCGTCGCCACCACTGGGATAATCGTCACCTCCACCAATGTAAGTCTCAATTCGTCAAGGTAACCATCTTTGCCCTGTGGTGACGACCAGGCTGCGGGTGTCACAGCACCTCTCTCCTCATGTATATCCTTAAAAAGGGGCGCAGCTGGTGATCAAAATAGGGACCGTGACAAATCCTCACGGCTCATCATTGGAAGCAATCCGGATTGCATGCTCTCATCCCCGACCATCCCACCCTTGGTGGCCTCCTCAGCTTGCTGATCAGCAGCTCATGAACTCAAGTTGAAGCTCAATCGTGCATGACAACATTGGATTCGTGCAGATCTTGCCATTGACAAACAAACAGTCGATGCCTGTAGCCGTACTTTGCGTAAGGCCGTAGCTGCTGCGAAGCTTTAGAGTTGGCAGGATTTTTGTGGTGACGCATCTGAGGGAAACTTGTGGGAGAATTCTTAGTGTATATCTCGCTCTCGAGGACATTGCAGCCTACAGGACTTGGTGGTGGAGGGTACCCATGTGGTTGATGACGAGGGTAAAGTTACTATCCTTGCTTGCCAGTTTTTCCCTCACGTGGAGCTGCCAACAAATAACTCTCACCGCCAAACGACAGTCGATGTTCGTGACATTCTTTCAACAACCCCTCAAGGGCAGATGCCACCTGTGACTCCACGAGAGCTTCGTGATGCGGTATTTGCTCCTGGGTCACGGAAAACCCCGGGCTCTGATGGAATTCCATATGCATGTCTGCGCCAGTATGAGGATGCGTTAGCCTCACTTCTCCTTCCATTGTTCATGGCATCACTCCAGCTCTCCCCAATTTCAGTTGCTTCGAAGGTGGCTCGCGTTGTTGCTGTTCCGAAACCCGGCAAGAACCCAGCCTCCCCAAAGGGGTACAGACCGATTAGCCTGAAATCCTGTGTTTCCAGAGTTTTGGAGTGCATCGTTGCCGAGAGGCTTGCATTCTTTCTAGAAAGCTAGGGTTTCCTCCCACTTTCACAGCATAGGTTTCGGAAGGGCCGCAGTACAGAGCGTGCTTTGTGGCGCTTGGTCAACCAGGCTAGCCACACTCTTCACACGCGCCCCCAAATGGTTCTTCTCTCACTGGATATTCAGAGGGCTTATGATCGGTGTGGCATGGGGGACATACTCGGAAGCTGGTGGCGCTGGGGATTTCTGCGAGTTTGCTAGCTTGAATTTTTCGTTTCTTTCTGATTGGCAAGCATCTGTGCAGGCAGGCTATGTTGTGCGCTCTTGTCTTTTGACTATGGGTGTCCCCTCTAGAGGGGAGAGATCTCTCCCCTATTCCGTTTCTATGTTTGTGAGGGACATGTTGGTGCGATTGGGGACGATTGATACGGCCACACCCCCTCGGTGTTGCTGATGATGTCAGTACATGGTGGACAATTACCCAGTATTTTCTAGGTGACGATTCGGGTGTTAGGGTAGCTCAGGCGGTGGTGGATGCACCAGCGATCCCCTCCATGTTCTATGCAGCACCGGCTTGGGTATCAGCAGTCAGCTCTTTTGAAAACTTGAGACTCTTGGATAGGTTTTTACACTTGTGTGGGATTAGCATTGTGGGGCTTCTTAGGACTGTCTCAGGCGAGGCTGCAATGGTGATGGCTGCACTTATGCCCCCTAAGTTTCATCTGCACCAGGGCTTGGTGGGTTTTTTTATTGCGGCATCTTTCTTATGGGGAGGACCCCATGTCGGAATCACCCGTTGCTAGAGGGGACACGTGAGGGCCTACAGACTGCCTTCGCAGTGAAATTCGACTCATGTATTCCCGTACAACAGCTCACCGGGTATCAGTTTCTGATTTTACCGGGGTGAGGCCCGCCATTTTCGGTACATCGATCCAGCATCTCCTGTGAAGGAACCTTGGCCCCTTTTCCTTGCACGAACCATGGCAATCAAGCTTATTAGCATGGATCGTAGCTCTTCTTCAGACACTGAATTGTGGGTCTTTACTGATGGATCATTTAATGGGCATCCATGTGGGGCAGCGGCAGTGCTTTGCCAGTGGCGAGCGATGACAAGCCAGTGTTTCGGGGTACATTTTGCGGGTTGCCATTCTAACATGCAAGCTGAGTTGGTGGCCACCAAATTGGGTTGTGTCCGGGCTCTTGCTCGTATCACAATCGTTTCTGATTCCCGTTCGACACTAATTGGGCTCATGCATCGTCAGAAAAGTTTTACATTGGAGGTGCCGGCTTGCCAGGCTTTACAGACATTCTCAACACGCCGCTCTGACCTGCGTTTGTGGTGGACATCTAGCCATGTGGGTCTTGTGGACAATGAAAGGGCAGATGATATAGCTGGGTATGCAGTCGATTCTAAACAGGATTACCCGGTTGTCCACATAGTTCCTTTTGCATGTATTTGCCTTCGATCACAGTTCCGTGCCCATTATTTATCGCGTTGGGAACGCATGTGGGCTGTTGCAGGTGACGTCCGTGCTCCTTATGCATGTATTGTACGTTTTGAGTTTTCCCTGATGTGGGCAGCTAACTTTCGCGCATGGACATCTCGTATGTGGCTCAGTTCCTCACAGGTCATTATCCCGCAGGGGCATACTTACATCTTTTTCATCTATGAACAACCCCTGTGTATACATCTTGCCGCTCTTCTGTTGACGATAGAAATCATCACTGGCTTTTGATTGCTCGACCTTAGAGCATGTTCGTGGGGGATTGGTGACTGAGGCTCAGGGTACTGGCCACGAGTGGACATGGGAGTTTCTTGCGGGGCTTGGGCGCACCTATCTGGTGCGCTTCCTTCGGGTTGATCGAGCGGGTGGGTCCGATTAGTGTATTTGCTTAAGAGGGTTTGGGGCTCATTTTAGTCGACACCCATGAGGGTCTCTACACGGAGGATTGTGGGGCCAGCCCAGCCGATGCCCCTCCAGGGCACTACGCACGGTCTGGGGTTTCGCTGCAGTCGACGCCCATCAGGGGCTCTGCGTACAGGCTCCAAGGGGGGCATTCAGGCGCCGCCCATTAGCGGCCCTCCATAGAGGCGAAGGGGGCCGTTTAGTTGATGCCCACTAGGGGCTCTTATGCATAGAATTGAGGGGGTCACATCAGTCGATACTCATCCGGGGTCCTACCTACAGGCTTGGGGGGACATTCAGTCGATGTCCATCAGGGGCTGTACGTGCAAGCTTGGGAGACCGTTCAATCGATGCCCACCAGAGGCTCTTATGCACAGGTCCGCGTGGGCTACATTCGTCAACGCCCACCCAAGGCTCTACTTGCAGGTTTGGGGGCCATTCAGTCGATGCCCGTCGGGGCCTCTACACAAGACTCCAGGCACTTGGAAAAAACAGGCCAGATGACACAGTCCTGACAAGGTCTGCTCAAAATCCAACTGTGTACTTTCGGCAAATGTGGTACAAAAAATACACATTTAATACACAAATTGACACAGTTTCAACTGCGTACCCTCAAACAACTGTGCAGACTACACGATTTCCTGGGATGCACGGTTAAAACTGTGTCAATGTGTGTACTAACTGTGCACTTTTGGGACCATATTTTCCGAAAGTACACAGTTAGATTTTCAGCAGACCATGTCCGGACCGTGTCGTCTGGCCTGTTTTTTACTAGCAAGGAGGAGGCATCAGGCACCACCCATCAGGTGCTCTACGTGCAATCTCAGGGGGCCTTTCAGTCGATACGCACCAGGAGCTCTTATACATAGAATTGTGGGGACCACATCAGCCGATGCCCATTCGGGGCTTGACTTGCTGGTTGGGGGGCCGTTCTGTTGACGCCCATCAGGGGATCTACGCACAGTCTCTAGGGAGGGCATTCAGGCGCCACCCGTCAAGGGCTCTACAAGCAGGCTCAGAGGGACATCTAGTCGATGACCACCTTGGGCTCTTCTACATAGGTTTGCGTAGGCCACTTCTGTCAACGCCCATCCGGGGCTCTACTTCCAGGCTTGGGGGCTATTCATTCAACGCCCGTCAAAGGTTCTACACACAGACTCTAGGGGGAGCATTTAGTTGCCGACCACCACGACCTCTGGGGCACACCCGGGGGCCATTCAACTGATGACCACCAGGGGCTCTACGTACAGGTTTGGGGGCCCAATTATGTCAACGCCTTCAAGGCCTCCATGCACAAAATGGACTTCGAGTTCGAGTTTGAGTTTTGCTTTCCTTCGTCGGGAGTACTATGCTATGCCTTTTTGAGGCTTAATCATTACCCGTCTGGCGCTCTACGACTGGCCATTGGCATGGAATTGCTGTCATTGCTTGTTGGGCTTCTAGCTCCGGTTATCCGGATGGTTGGTTGGGGTCGAACTAGAATGGGTCCTGGAGAATTACATTGGTGTTCTTCTTCTCTATTTTCCATGGTTCGTTTCTCGTGGTCCCCTAATCTGTTGCACCTTTGTCCCTTTTCTTTGACGGTGCATTCTATATTGTGGACTGAAGGGTAATCTGGCCGCCAGCGTAGGGTATTCCAAAAGCTGCAGGTGTGGGGAGCACCCAAAGGGCCGGTGTAGGGAGTACCCTAAGCTGCCCGTGTAAGGGGCATCCTGGCCGCCAGTGTTGAAGGGCATCCTGGACTACCAATGTAGGGAGTACCTTGGCCGCCACTGTAGGGGGCACGCTACACCGTGTAAAATGGTCGAATTTTTACCAATGTATTGGGGCCGGGGGCGCCTTTGGGGTTGGGGTGGGTCGCTGTATAGGGACCCCTACTGTACTAGGAATCGTTTCCGCTACTGCCAAGAACTACAAAATTTTCACTCTGTCTCCGACCCTGCGAAGAATTAGCCCTCAGAGCGGATCCCCTGGTGTCGGAAGGGTAGGATGCGACCGCCACCCATACTCAATACGGCACCGGTAATCCTGCAACTGCAGGGCGGCCAGCGCGTCAACAGTGCTATGCGAACAGAAACGATGGTAAAGGCGTGTTGAGTGATCTGCATATTACTTTCAAAAGTGCCTCATTTTAGATCCATGAAAATGGACTGAACAATCACATTCTGTCGCGGAAAAGCGGTTACTAATCACCCAAGGCACGACCTTTCCAAGTTTGACAAATTATATGCGGTTTCAGTTGTCGTGCTGTAAATTGGCGGTTCAAAACTGTTTCGCTTAAATCGCGACAATAGAGGCAAAATTTAAGCTTTTCAGTAGACAAATCCTGTTCACGTTTTATGCGCAGAATTGCGAAAACAAATAATCAAGTGCCGCCGTCCGGGACTGCGGTCAGATCGACGATCTACTGCGCAGATATCCGTCATGCGCCTCACACCTCACAAGCGATTTGCGATCGACTAAACAAAGCACCGTTCGCGGTGGAGGCGTCGTGAAAAGCCCATAAATATCCAAATGTCTAAATATTTATTTGCAATCATATGGTTGTGCTGTTCACAAGGTTTTCGCGCCAGGAGGCGGGATCCAGAGCGCGACTCGCAGGACCCACAGCAGCCGTTGCCTGCACTGCACCAGCCACACGCCGCCAATCCGTGAGCTCCCGGGCAGGTTAGCCGCCGGGGTCCCCTCCCTGATTCAATCTGCATGCTCGGGTGTTCTCGAGATTGTCGGTCGGTAGCCGCGTGGCCGAAACAACGAGGATTTTTTGATACCCATCGCTTGGGGATGTGAATGTCACGAACGGTACTGGGAACCCAAAGCCGTGAAACATTAAACGCTCGAAAGTAAAACACTCATGGCTTCATGGCCTAGTGGCTTCGTGGCCTAATAGCTTCATGGACTTCATGGCTGTGTAACTTCATGATTTTCATGGCTCCTTCATGACCTTCCGGACTTCGTGCACGGAATGAACAGTAACGGACATTCATTAAAACAGTGTTCCAGGGGGAAAGGCGCACACAGAATGAAAGAATGATGTGAAACTTTCCCTTCCCGTATGGAAAGGTGATGTTTTGAAAAGGTTGGATTGTAGCGTTACAAGGCAGCCAAATATACGGTACAACAATTATTCTTAGAATTTTCAGATGCCGAATCGGTAGAAGCTATCTGTTTGCTGACCAGCTGCAGGGTCCATGGGAATGACTTCCATGTGGGTGTCATGCGCCTGGGAACGTTGGCGAAGCCTTGGGAGTTTGCGAATTTTCAGACCCAGGCATATGGGATTGAAGTGTTGCCCAGTCAGATGTACGCAATGAGCATACAGCGGATGGGTGCCACTCATTCGTTGTCCGCGATTATTGGGAATTTGTGCAACCAAAATAGGCGCCAGGCTATTTACGTTGCCGCCCCATTTTCATACTTGCGTTTTCATGCGCAAACACATGAACGCCCATTTTACGGCTATGTTTGCCTATTTTTGCGGGGTGCTGAGACGCTCAGGTTACACGGTGAAGTCGCTAACAGTGATCAGTCATCCCTCCACTCGAGGAGCCGCAACGCAGCGCTGACCTCGCTCTCCGCAGCGGCAACGGTGCCATCAAAATATATTTCCTCCGTCCGGAATTAATTGTCCTCTATGACTTTGGTGCCTTATTTCTCCATCATAGGCACTTTATTTCTCACTCAAATTTCTTGCAGACTACGCCTATGTTTAAAGAGTATGCAGTCAAAATTTCAAGTCAATCCCTTGAGAATTGCGGATTTGGCAGGACTTTGCAACAAGGGTCATCCAGCCAGAAACCCACCAGTTTTTCAACATCCCTGCTGGAATGGCCATTTTCGCTGTTTCGAGGAGCAAGCATTTGCAGCAGCGCTACAGAGCCGCCCGGGCAAAACTATCCATGCCATTTGGACAGAAGATCATGGAGGTGCTTGCAAAGGAAAAGGGCAACAGAAAATGTGTCTTGAAAGTCCTGATCTTGGAAGTCGCCGTGTCTTGCGGCTGCAATTCAAGCTCGATTGGCCAAATCAAAGATGCCCATCAGGTCCAAATTTCTGAACCACGACATTTGAACCTCCAACTCCACTACAAGAGATACTGCAGGAGGCCTCCCAAATTACTCGTAGACCTTTAGGAAGGTGGTGGCCATCACCCCATTCAGCAGCGGACAATTAGAGGGCAATTAAGGGGCAATTAGGCAGTGGCCCTCCTAGATAGGAATAGTGAATCGACCATTTTTTGGCACTTGAAGGGCTTGAGCTTGAGAAGACTAGCTGGATAGATAAAACTATGTCTCTCTAAAGGAACGCACTTGCCGGGCTGCGACGGATTGTGGATTACATGCACGAGTTGGCAGATCGTGGCAATTTGCGGGGTGTGGGCCAGGCTGCCCACAAAAACAACGGTTCAAGCCTCAATCGAGGCAGATTGTCCAAGCAAGTCCACTGCACAATCTTGTAGCAATAGCTTGCACATATCCCAAGTTTGAATACCCTGGACCCTAGACTTTGTCTGCTTGCTTTATGTACGCACGTCAAAGATCGACTATGGCAGAGATCTCAGAAATCGTCAAGACTGCGATGACGGCCTTCCACGATGGGGACCTAGACAAGCTCGCGCGTGTTTTGCAAACGCTATTCCACGTAAGGGATACCACCCTTCACCGCAAAGACAACAATGTCTTATCTTTGGCGCACCAAGGACGGGAGTGACCCAGAAACGTGCGGATCTCTAGCGGATGCGGAATCTGCACGCACATGTTTTGGACGATTTTCACCCAATTTGGGGGGCCATCCAGAGGGGGCGGTACTAATTATTTTTTCTTTAAAATTGGTATTTCAGGGTTTTCAAGCCAATCTTTCCGATTCTGATGTTCTTTGGTAATTTTAAAATGTCCTATGTAACAAATTTTGTCTCTCAAATAGAGGACAATTAATTCTGGACAGAAGAAGTAGATCGTATCAGGCTCACTTTAGCGCGCCTGGTCGAGACACTCCAGACTACCTGAGTCTCTATGTACTGTCTTTATGTACACAGTCTCTATGTTTACGTAGTTTGCGTATTTTGCTGTAAAACCTAAACAGTGCTTTAACGCATAAATGCATGTATACACGCTGCGTTTACGCCGTAAATAGCCAGTTTGACAGGCGTCTTATTTTGAATCTGAAGAGAAGCATGAACTTTAGTGAACAAAACAAGGTCTTGCACGATGGCAAGCACACTGCCTTGTCCCTAATTTCCCATGCAATTTGGACGCTTTGCTTCCTATCAAAGAAACTTTGATTTTCAGCAAGCGATCGTCCAAAGTTGCTCTCACGAGCTTGAAATGCAATGGCAAAGTCAATCTGTGAATTGCTGCAGATCTGGAATCATTTGCAGCAATGGTTATCTGGCCGAAACCTCGAACTTTTGGCGGGGATGCAAGGGCGCCCGTTTTCGCGGCTTCAGGAACATGCTTTTGCAGCAGCAAAACATCACCGCCCGTCGCCGCTCAGATCAAAGGCAGGCTTCAAAAGAAGTGTGGCTACAATGAACGCTTCCCAAACGTGCTGATTGTGAAACTCGCCGTAGCTTACGGTTGGAATTCAAGGTCAGTGAACGAATGATTGAATGAATGAATGACCTTACAAACAGCGTGAAAAACTGACACAATGGTTGCGTAACGTGTCTCTGCCGAGCTCAGATATCCCCCTCTGCCAGCGGTCCACAATGACCTCGCAATAATTGGCAAAGACCACCCCCACCATCCCACCTCCCCACCCTCCCGCCCCTCAGCATCAAGGAACACAACGCGCATAGGTCCACAGACAGCGTCGCAAAAGAGAGAGACCCCCCGATTCTTGTCCACATCCCCTACCCTGTCATCCATACACTTGCCCAGTCAACGCCTTGATCAGGTGCCCAACAGTTCTCACAAACTGTCCGAGACGAGAGCCCCAAACCCTGGCAAACAGCCAAAGTCCCCTCTCCGCTGCGGTGCAATGCCGCCCAGCAACGCCTCCCGCTCCTGGGCCAACCCTCTACATTCCCACAGCACGTGGTCGCAAGAGAAGTCGTCCCCAAAAGAAAGAAGAGAAAGAGAAAGAACGAAAGGAAGATAAGAATGGCTGGATGGACAAGTCGTGCCTATCGGACAAATGGAGACTGGCCAGGCTGCGTTCTGTTGTGGACCGTAGTCAAGAGTCGGAGGTAAGTGGGAGTATGTGGCTCGTGGGGTTGCGGCATCAGAGGAGCCCAAAATTCAAGACCAATCGAGGCAGAATGTCCACGCAATGTCACAAGATAACCTTGTAGAAACACACGGCACACATCCCAGGTCGCGGAGTCTTGAAACTAGGCCTTGTCCGTTCGACATAGTATTACTGCCTGCACCAAATCGGTGACTGCTTGCACCAAATCACGTGCACACTATGTCCTAACCTCAGTTTTAGGTTTAAGTTTCGCTTTAGGGTGAGTTTTAGGACAAGGGTTTGATTTAGTGCAGGTTTGGTTTCAGGTTTTAGGGTTCAGGTTTTAGGTCAGGTAAGTTTTGGAGGGGGTTGGGGCAAGCAGTCACCAATTTAGTGCAGAAAGTCACCGATTTGGTGCAGCCAGTAATTTTATGCCTTTCCGTTCGGTGCCCGTCCGCATGTTGGAGAGGGAGGACGGAGATTACCGGCACCCTGGAGTCTGTGGCGACGGTCCCTTACGGCGAGGGTTCAAGCTCGGTCGAGCGTGTTTGGCAAGCGCTGCGTTGCGCACTGGAACCCGCCCTTCGCCACAACAGCGGCAACGACCTTGTCTGCCGCTATAGTGGTAGAAAACGGTGTGTTTGCGATGAGAGCTGCGATGCCGTTTTGACACAAAATGTTGCCATCGCAGTGATTGAGATGGCATAGGAATGGCTGCGGTGCCATCAATTTGTGTCAAATGACATCGCAGTTGTCATCGCAAACAGGCTGTTTTCTGCTGGTGCTAGCGAGGAGGGGGCCGACCCAAAACGACGGGGCGTGTCCAGGGGACGTGGATTTTACTTGCACTTTGTTTGCGCCGAGCAAGGCAAACTTAAAGGGCGGCTCAGGGGAGAGTGTGCGAGCATTGTGAAGCACATTCAGTCGATTCCCGGACGGAGATGGCTGGTGGGGTGGGGCAGGCGAGGGCTGCAGATGCGCCGAGCCCAGTGCGATTTTACTGACATGGTTGACCCCGCCGGCACCATGGCCTCCTCGAAGGTGGAAGTTCCTCCTGCCCCCTCCGGGTGGCACTCAAATGCCGTTTCTCTTTTGGCGCCTTGTTCCAGGTGGCTGAAATTGCGCCCCCCCCCCCCCCGGGGAATACATTCCAATTTCACAACGCGATCCCAGTTCTGGCGTAGTTAGTAGCCACGGCGCGCCAGTAGAGACAGAGGGGGGCAACTAGAAACACGTCCCACGGCTACGCATACTCCGCAAGCTGCAGGGGTGGGGGGCACATATGGGCCGCGACATGTACACCTGATCATGGCTCTTACATCAATTTTGCTCCATAATTCACCGGTGTGCCGCAGCAGGTGCTTTCCCTCACTTGCAAAATAGGCAGATTCCTTTCACATTCAGGAGACGTTCCATCTATGCACAAAAGGTCTGGAAGCAACGGTCCAGAGTTCCCAAGGGAGTTCAGCTACAGCTCGTGATGGAGTTTCGTGAGGACGCACGTTTTCTCCCCACAGATTGCCCACAAGCCCGCATACAGTTCTTGATTATTCTAGCAGCACCTGAAACCAGAAAAACAACAAAACGCGCTGCCCGCCCAGATCAACGTACAGCCTCTCTGCCAGCCACACAATCCCCCCTCCCCATATGCCCCATGCCATCCATGCCATGCTACAGAATTGAAAGAAGCTTGAACCCACATTGATGGGGAGGGGCCTTCCCCCCGCACGTTTCCACCCACTATGATGCCAAGTTTGCCGCGGCCCCCTTTATCACAAACCCTTTCCACCAAAAATCTGCCCCTCTAATTGCTCTCTGGCCGCCCGTTTCCCTCCAACAATTTGGCAAAAGAAAGATCCCACAGTGTCCCCAGCCTTTGGTCAAACCCAAGCCTCAAGCAAAAATGTCTCTTTGAGCAATGGCGCACATCGGCAAGCACGCTCGGCAGCAAACACGGCCCCCCGTTGCTTCATGGGCTCTCGCCCTTTGCAAGGCGCGGCTCCAATCCAATCAATCCTCAGCAGCAACAAGATATCCCACATCAATGTACAGCCAATGCGTGGCTCACACAGATCCGCAGATTCTCAAAATTCGTGCAGCCTTGAGCCCAAACAATGTCCACGCTCTGCGCTGCACATGGCTGAATCGCTGGCCTCAACTACCCATGACCAAAGCACTGCCCAGAAGTACTCTGCTAGAACACTGCCGCCCAAACCACCACAGCTACCTTAACTACATGATCGTCAACGCAGCCCCTTAATCTCAGACAACCGCATGCCTGGCATGGCAACCCCACCTACCAAGTGCCCCCTTCCACCAAAGCTCAGGCCACACAAGCCATCCCATGAAATTGATGGCAATTTACCAGTTCAGCTTCACAGGGTTCTCCACAAACCACAGCGGCTGCTCACGCGGCTACAGTACGGAATGACAGCACATCGAAATGTCCTCCATGCAATGGGGCACAACGCACTGCACAAAGTGTCCATGGCAGTCCACCACAGCAAAGTGCGTAGCACTTAGCTGTGCCATGTTGCCAAAAGAGAGCTATCCTCGCTCCACACGCTGAAAGGTGAATGGTTTTCTCACTCTGGCTTGCACCCTGCCAGGCCATTGAAAATTCTGCAGATCCTCGCTGTGTTCTGACGGTTGATCTCCAGCACTTGCTGCATGTGCGCACTCATGAGCTGCCCATTCAGGCTGTACAGGTTGCTAACCATTCGGCTGAGCAGCTGCAGGGCGTCCTCCGAGATGGGCCCATTGGGGAGGCCTTGCTGTTGGTTGGCTGCAAGGACCTGAGGCATCCAGGCAGAAAGCACGGCACACTCAGCAAAGTACCAAGGGGGCTGATGAAGCAGACATGTTGACCACAGCAGAGTAAAAAGGGAGCACTGGTCGAAGTATCCTCCTCCACTGTCAGCACATCATACAATAGTGTCTCATCAAAGCTGATTTGTACTCTCTAGTGAGTGCATTACTCAACCAAAACTGATCCAAGCTGACAACATCAGTCTTTTCCAGTGGGCTGCGATTTGATGATGGCCTCACTTCAAACAATGACATTCATTCAAGCATATGTGTCCACTTTGCCTCAGCCAGAAAGCTCCCAAAACAAAACAGAAGAAGGAAAAGGCTCATACACCAGCACTGAGAAGCACAGCCAGCCGAAATGCGCCTGTTGCAGGGACAGCGCATGCAATGCGAAGCACAACCGCCGTGCACTAATGCACAGCAGATCACAACAGGCCTCCCGGAGCAATGCATCACCATTTGCACCAACGCTGAAAACCAGCAGCGATGTGAATTGAACTGTGAACTAAACCAGGGACATGGAACCCAAGTTGGAGCGGTCTTTTAAGTGCGAAAGCCACAGAGCAGCCGACCACAACCTACCTGCTCCATCGCCAGGATGTGTGTGTTCCACTCGCTCTGCAGGCTGGCAGTAATTGCCCCGTCCGGCAAGACCAAGAGCTGGGGGGCCACTGCCTGCCTGCCATGGCCAGATCCCTTCGGTCCTTGGGGTCCAGGCCCATCTGCACGTTGGAAGGCCTTTGCCGCCCCCTCCGACAGTTCGTAGGCTTTCACGAACGACGCACCCTGTGGTGTGCCATGTCGGGGATTGATCTGGCCGTCGGTGGGGGCAGAAACCATCACCAGTTCCTGCGCAGCACATTTCTGGCTCAGACACTTGCCCAGTACTTTGCACCAGCACTTTGTTCCCGTACTTGGCTCCAGCATGCTGTTCCAGTACTTCCTCCAATATGTTTATCTAGGAGTTTGTTTCGATGTTCTGTTCCAGCACTTTGTTCCAGCACTTTGTTCTAGCACTTTGCTCCAGTGCTTCGGTCCACTACATCCTGGAAGATGTTCCAAAACAATCTGCAGCCCACAGCTCTCCAGACAGGCCCCCCATTCACAGTACTCAAAGAACCGTGCCGCCGTCCACAGTACTCAATCGCCATAGCGTCACAGCCGTTCCCTCACACAGTAATGCATCCCGCCCAATCTGAAGATCCACAAAATCTGTTTCCGCCACTCACCACCTCCTTTGGCATCGCCACAGAAGCTTCCGGAAGGTTTGCCTCCGCCTTGATCCTTCCGCGTAGTGCCTCGATCTGGTCCTGCTGGCTTTTGACCAAGTCTTCCAGAGCATTGGTCGTCTGGCACAAGCGGTCGTTCTCGCTCTTCACAAGCCGGAGCTGCTCCACTTCGGCGGTCAGGCTGTCGATCACCTGCAAGCCACAAAGTACTGCGCTCAATTGAGTGCAATACACAAAAACAGAGGAAAAAAATTGCAGTGTATTAATTTGCAGCTCGACTGAGTGCAGACCTTTGCCTTCAAGGCAAAGCACTGCCATGCAGATTTTTGCTCAATTTTGCAAAGTTGGGCATAAGAATTAGCACAAAAATTGGCACAGCAAGCAGAGCAGAATGCTAAAAAAATTGAGCCAAGCTTGGGGAAAATTCAGCAAAGTGCAAAAACCCTGCACTATAAGAAGGAAAACACCGAAAGAAAACAAAGCTTAGCACAGCGCAAAAAGTACTGCACCGAGCGACCGAGTTGCACACCCCAAATTGTGCTCCCAGCACATCTAACCACTGTTACAGTGATATGACAGCCCAACCCATCACTGTCACAGTGATGCAACATCCCAACGCGCGTGCGCGCCCATTCGACCCATGTTTCTTGTTTTGCTCTGGCGTTCGCGGGCTGACAAAATGCACAACGCTGTGCATAAAGCACGTATTTGCATTTAAGGAAATTGACAAAAGGGTCCTTTCCAGAATACTCGACCACGTTTCAGTGGCGCTCACAGCACGCCCCACGAGGAAAAATCGGCGAAAAATACCTGGCTTCCAACCGTGTAAAATTCGCGTTACCAAACTATGTCAGAACCAGCAAAAGTATGTCAAACGTGTGAATCGTATACACGCACTCAATCGTTACCACACGGTTTGGTCCCGTTTCACACGACAAATACACGATTTACCACGATTGTCAACAGTGCTGCACGACGCACGAATTTCAAAACCGTATATTCTGGCCCTTTTTACCAACTCTTTTTACAGTGGCTGGATCCAGCCCGCCGATCCAACTCGCCTGCCGCATGTCCATGAATGCCCGCTTCTTGCGCTCCCTGTACCGCTTCTGCGCCATCGAGTTGGACAGTTTCTGCTTTTGATTCCGGTACCGCTTTGGCCGCTGCGCCCCCCTGGAGAACGCGCCGCTGTCGCCCATGTCGTCATCGACGTCTTCCATGCCTTTTGGCACAGCAGAGGCCGGTCATGACGAGCCAAAAACATTCAGACCTCCGCCAGAAACAAACCCCGAGGAAGCCAAAGAAGGGCCAAGAAGCCGCAAGAAATGCCGGAGAAGGCAAAAATGCCATAGAAGGCCAAAAAAAGGCCCCGAAAATGCCCAAGTAGACCAAAAAATGCCAAAGAAGGCAAAAAAATGCCAAGAAGGCCGAAAAGTACCAAAGAAGGCCAAAATTATGCCGAATAAGGCAAAGACAACGTCCAAAAATGCAAGCAAAGAGAAGATGCAGAAAGGCAAGGGCGGGTGTGGGGCAGTGAAGGGGTGTGCCAGCGAGAGCGGCCAACGCCTTGAGCAAAAGCGCTGGACACAAAAACCCGCACTGCTACGAAGAAGCACCGTGGAAAAAAACGCACAGCGGGAAAAAAAAGAAAAAAAAACGCCCGGGGCAGACCCCCGCCCACCTTGACAGGACAATGACAGCCGCCTGACATGGTTGTTTGGCACAGGAAATGATGACTAAAGACATCAAAATATAGAATAAAGATGACGAAAGATGGAGAAATTGGCGGCGTTCCTAGAAAGGGAGCCGCTGGCGGCTGACGGTGGGGCGAGGCCACTCACCGTTGGCCATGGCGCTGGTCGGACAGTCCGAGCTGCCGTTGTCAGTCTGCAAAAAGATCCAAACACACCCGCACATCAGCACGGGGCCAAGAGCGCGGCGACGGCCACTAAACGCCGTTTTGCGCGCTGAGATCGGCGGAAAGACGGGGCTTTGCCACGCCCTGGCGGTGGCTGTCAACCGCGGCTCACGACGGCATGGGGACACAAGAACAAGAACAGCGACATCTCATACACCAACACAAAAGTCGGGTTAATCAGAGGACGCCGCGCAGTGTAGCGCAGCGCGCTCGGTGGTCCGAGCTTGTACACTACCACAAAACAACATATTGGCAAAGCCAACTGCGATGCTATTTCGACACAAAGTGGCGCCATCGCAGCGATTGCGACGGCATGAAAGTTGGTGCGTTGGTACCAATGAATGTCCAATGGCTACTGGTGACATCTCGCAAAAGACGCGAGAGTCATGAAATCGGCGAAAAAAAACAGGCGCAGGGCGGCAGGCACGCGGCACCAGCGCGGCCCGAAGACTTTTCGGCAGAGTCCGGCGGGGGCGCCTCAGAAATGCGCTCGAGCAAGAGGTCTCCCTCGACGTACATCGGTGCACATCGGTGTACAGCCGACCGCCAACACACAGGGTTGACCCTCTCACGGCAACATAGATGCCGAGCAGCTGGCCACGGGCGCAGCGGGACAATCCAGCCAGGGCAATGAGGCTACCACCTGGCGGGAGTTTCTCATTATCCTCGGCAGGGAAGATCTTTCTCGCCCGCAGCTCACACGCGGCGCGCGTCAAACATTGGCCCGTGTAAAGCCCCCCGCTGCGCTCCAGCTTCCCCTCTTACGCCTCCCACGCCACCCTTCGGCAAGCGAACGTCCCAGCCTGCCCGCGCTGTGCGCTTATCGTTCCGCATCAGAGTCTCTGTATCATCTTTTCACGACGTGGAAAAGAGTCTCGAACACACTTGCTCAGGAGGGGGTGCCCTTTGTATGCCCTGTATCTCTCTTTGCAAATAGTCCCCCTCCCGGCTCGGCGCGGGCCAA
The DNA here is from genome assembly GCA_905146915.1 of Ostreobium quekettii. NCBI lineage: Eukaryota > Viridiplantae > Chlorophyta > Ulvophyceae > Bryopsidales > Ostreobiaceae > Ostreobium > Ostreobium quekettii. The sequence continues at coordinate 45,789 of CAJHUC010000328.1, read as the reverse complement.
AACCGGCCCCAAAACTCCGCCGCCATCCCCGCCACAATTACCCCCTTCCCCCCACCTTGATGATCGTCCTCCCCGTCGCCCCCCGCTCGCCCAGGTTGGGAATGGACAGCTGGATGAGCTGACTGGGAGCCGCGGTGACCAACACCGGCGACCCCCCCGGGGCCCGTCTCTGCAGCACGGGCGTGTTGCAGCCAGCCGCAGCGCCTCCAACCCTACCCCCATCCGCCACGGCCGCGACTGTCAGCGGCGCGTAGGCGGCGTGGCCGGCGGCGATGCCCGCAGATGTGTGCCTCTGCAGGCTGCTCAGCAGCTCGGCGATCCTCGAATCCATGGGAGGGGGCTGGAAGGGCGCGGTGGGAGATTGGTCCTCGAACTTGGGCGCGACGGCGTCATCGCCAGACGGCGCCGCCGCCGCGGCTTCGGCCATTTTGTCGGTCGGCTCTGCGCCTGCAAGGATCCATTCAGCACAAGAGATCAGCCACAGCCGGGCGGGGGTAGGGGTGGGGTGGGGCCGCGGGGAGGTTGGGCGAGAGTTACGTAAAGCGTGTGGCGGGAGGGGGTGGCAGCGCCCCTCCCTGGGGTTTGCCTCCTCTGGCAAGGGGCACGCCGATCGACCCGGGCAGCCGCATTTTCAGCGGACAGCTCCAGGAAAACCCGGCGGGGGAGGCCATTCTCACGCAGAGATGCACATCGGCACAGACAGCCCCGACAGGGGTCGCGCCGGCCGCACCGGCCAAACCCGTACCGGCCGCCGGCCGTTCCGGCTCGGTAATTGCGCCCGACATGCCATCCACCCACAGAAAAAGCGCCTCCCCGCCCTACCGCCCAGAGCCGTCCCACCCGCCCACCCCCATTCGCCCATGGGAGGCACGGCTTGGAAAAATTCGGCCCATTTTCTCGCGCCCGGCTCCGCACCGCCTTCCGCCCCGGGCGCCTCCCGTCGGCCTGCCGGGGAGCCCGGCCTTCCCCCCGCCTCCTCCTCCAGGTCTCCGATTTACTCAAAGGTACGAAAAGGGCTCGAAATTTTCGGAAGGGACGGAACCGGACGATCGGCGCTCCGAGTGCGCCCGTCCGGAACGGAGGCCGCCGCAACCGGCCGCGCAAGCCGCAAGGCGGGCGAGCCGCGAGTTGGCCACCCCCCCCCGGCGCCCTCCCAGCACCCTTTTTTGCTGTCCAGGCGCCCTAGCCAGCACCCGTGGCCACCAAGGGACGAGATAACGAAACCGCTGACACTCTCGCCCAACGCTTGGGCGCCGCTCGCGCAAGTGCCCCCGTCGGGTACCTCGCTCGTTACGTGAGGCCGTCATCAACCCACCGCGTTACGTCACGCCCCTTCCCCTCCAGTCGCGGAGAAAATTCCTGCCCGCGTTTGTGTCGGACTTGGGAGCCTTCCTCTCCACGTCTAACGCCACACTGACGGCACACCAAGGCGCGCACCGGACCGATTGTGTGCGCAGCCCGACAGGTTCGCTGCAAGGCATCGCGTTAGGCGGGGCGCCATCACCCGCTGCGCGTGTGAGCCACGCGCCGCTGCCTGATCAAGCCCGCGGCCGGCGGTGGAGCGAACCCCTGTGTGGTGTACGGTCCGCACCCCCGGTGTGTTTGGTGCCCAGTGCTGTGATCGAGACCTGCGATTTTGGCACTTCGCGCCCGCTGTGGACCCTGCGCTGCGAGCGCCCGAATCCTCCCACTCCCCGGGACGCGACGTTCCTGCGCACGCGCGACAAAAGCCCAACCAAACCCGGGGACGCAACACCCCTTCCCACACCTTTTTTCTAGCAACGTTACCGCATTTTTTTCTTATTGTATTCCTGCACTTTTCCCGCAATTTTTGTCCCACAGCGTTGCTGCACTTTTTTTCTAATCGCGTTCCTGCGCTTTTTGTCTAACAACATTCTTGCGCTCATTGCTGCGCTTTCCGTCTGGCAACATTCTTGCGCTTTTTCCCGCGCTTTCTTTTCCTAACAACGTTACCGCACCCTCTTCTGATCGTATTCCTCCATTTGTCTAATTGCGTTCATGCACTTTTCCCCGCATTTTTTTCGATTGCATTCCTGCAAGTTCCCTGCGCTCTCGGTCGCTTACGCAGCTGCATGACGGCATCAGGGGACCTCTCGGGGCCGCGCCCACACGCCGCATCTCATCCAAACCGCCCGCCTCCCATCCACAGATCCGCGCGACGTCAGGCCTACTGTGACAGGCCGGTTCTCCCACTTACCCCAATCGTGTTTTTAGAACTGCCCCCAAATCCGACGCGCTCCCTGTCAGCGCCGATTTGCGTCATTGCCCAACACTTGTGCGCACCCACGTGCGTCAGCCTGTCAATCAGGCCGCTCGTGGGGTCGGGGCCCACGTCGCGTGTTTTTTGAGGGGCGCCGCTCGCCTGCGTGTGCGCTCGCGCGCTGCCGAGGCCGCCCGTGCGCCGCGCCCCCTCTTGCGTGCCCGCGGCGGTCTGAAGCGAACAGTCGCCGTTCCACCGACATGGGGGCATTGGTGTGAGGGTGTCTCAAAGGTCTTGTTCCCCCACCGCCTACCACTCCCAGCGGTGGACCAAATTCGCAATCGACTATTCGGCCCTTTCCGCGACCCACGTGCCGCGCATGAGGCCTCGCAATCGGGCCGCGCCGGCGCCCTGCCTAGCCACCAACGCCCTGCAACAGCCCCTTGGCAGCTGGCGGGGTTCAAAGCCGCGACCGCCTCCCGCGGCAAAAGCGCCCCGCTCGAAATTCGCGGTCAATGGTTCGGCCCTTTTTGCAACCCGCGGGCTGCACACTACACCTCGCGATCCGGCTTCGGCTGCGCAGTCGCGCCCTGCGCGCGTCCTGACAGCCTGCACCGGTCGATTGGCCACAGGCGGGGTCCACAAACCGCAAAACCGCGACCCAGGGCAAAAACCATAGCCGAGAATTCTCACAAGCGACCGTTTTCGGCCACTCTCTGCGGCGCACGCCCTGCGCAAGTGGCGCCTCGTGATCCTGCTCACCGCAATCGAGGCCCGTCCACGCCAGGCCACTGGCGGGTTCCACAACTCGCAAAACCGTCGCTAACTGCAAAAACGATCGCAAAATGCTTTGCCGCCTTTTGCGAAACACGGGCCGTACACGGCGCCTCGCGATCCCGCTCCGCGCAGTCGCGCCCTGCCCGCATCCTGGCGGCCTGCACCCATCGCTTGGGCGCCGGCGGGTTTCAAAAACCGCAGAACGGCCAACCGCGGCCAATTATCGCCGAACTTTCTCACGAAGTTTTGCAACGTCTTTCTGCGAGACACAGGCCTCGCACAGCACCTCGCGATCCCGTTTTGCGCGGTGGAAGGCCGTCCTCGCTGCGTTCGCCAGTTCCGCCGACAGCGCCGCGCGAGAAAAGTCCTCGAGAAATGTACATCACTCGAGATAATACCTCCAGCTTCCCTCCCGCCCGCCCACGCCCACGCCCCCGCCCCCCCCTTCCCCCCCGCTCCCTCGGCGCCATCTGCGGCATCCACGGCTCGCCAGTCCCAGCCCGCAGCCCCCCGGCGAGGGCGCGGCCGCCAGAATGACCCCGGGGGGCCGCGCACGCCGCTCACCGGTCAACGCATCCCGTTGACCACGTTGACATGTGCCAACGGCCGCGGACGCCGACGAGGCGCCGATGCACGAGATGGACCAAGCGGGCGAGGAGAGATGGAAGCGGGGCGGGGGGGAAGGGGGGCGGATTGCATGAGCTTGCGAGGCATGGATGGGTCCGGGCCACCGCCGGGCCTTGGCGCAGCCACCTTGGACGTCCGAGGCCCAAATGGCGGGACCACCACCGACAGGGCGCGCCGCGCCGGGCGCGACGATCGCAAAATGGCCCCTCACCTGCCTCTCTTGCCACTGGCGGGAAGGCCGTGCTGGCCGCCGCGGAGCTCTGGCGGCTGTCGTAGGTTCAGCGAGAGGTGGGCGAGAACAGTGGCGTGGCGCTCTCGAGCGTGCGAGAAGTGGTGGCCCATGGGCGATAGGATGCAATTCAAGCGCAGTAAGCGGTGCACATCACGAACAAGGATTACGATTCCCGCTGCAAGCCCGTAATGTGAAGGGTAAGGGCCCCCCGCTGCGACGACATGACCGCTCGAGGCTCCCCCCCCCTCCCCCCCCCCTGGCCGCGCGGACTGAAGTACATCGACGCCGCTACCTCGTTAGTCACTGCGTAAGCGCGAGCGACGCCGTCCGTAAGCCGCGGACGGCTGGCTGATTGACGTGCTGACATACACTTCACATGCTTCGGCGGTTGATGTCTGCCCGGGTGCCTGTCAAGGGGATTCGGGGGCGGGGGCTGGAAGCGACGCCTTACGCGCACAGCGATCAAGCACTGACCGAAAATCGCAGGAGGTGCCGAGGATTCGAGAATCTCGCTGCCCCCACGCCGCGGGGGTAAGGCGCTGCACGGAACCTCAGAGGCAAGGGCACCCGAGATATTCAAAACAGTACATTTAGGTGTACATTGCTATTTGTCCTAAAGTACGTATTGCTATTAATGCCTAAATTATGTAGTACTCACTTAACAACAAAAGTACATTACTAGTACCTCATAAACTTCCCATCAGTGATTCCCGGGTTGCCCGCAGTTGCGGCATCGCTGCCACGGGTTGCGCAAGCGACAGGTGCGCGCCCCAGAGGCTGTGGGGGGATCAGAAAAAGGTTGTCTATTATTAAACCTTTTAAATGGGTAAAAAAACTCATTGCATAGCTGAACCACCAGAGACTAGCTATCGGAGGTCTTCCAACTATCAGAAACTGCAAACCCGGCGCCCTGGGCGGAATGCGCTGCTGCCGACGCCCTCTCTCCATGGCTTTGTTGAACAATTGAGATCTGAGCTCCTAATAGGAGTATTGTTAAGGAACTGGCAATTAGGACACCTGATGCAACGACCCCCCTAAGCGCGAGCTAGCTGCTCCGTGTTGGGCACCTGTGCGCTGAATCGTGGATGGGCAGATCTGATGCCTGGCTCGCTGGGAAACAAATATATTTGAAATATTTGCCATGCGAATTCAAATTCTAATATCGGAGAAAAGCTCAAAACTGAAAGCGTCGGAAAACTGCTCCAAGTTCTGTGTTAGCGGTACAAGTCGGTGATAAGGAACGCCGACTTGTCTATTGTCAGCCACGACCGCCATGGTATATTCAATCCTTCGCAGCAGAAAATTTTGCCGTTGCGCTTTCTGCTCTGCATTCCGCTTTTCAGAGGGCTGCTCTTTTTCGTGTTGCTCCTCAAAAACAGTCCAAGCGTCGCATTGCATTTTGTTATATTTCTCCGCAACAAAAGGCCAAGCGTTGCATCACTGTGCGGAGGGGTTGAGTATTTTATGGCAGGTAAAGAAGCGGATGTTTCTGACCCCCGGTTCTCTTCGTTGGCGGCCACTGGCGTGCGGACCGTTTGCCAAGTTGCATGCTTGTGGGTGCACAACCGTGTGCAATAACCGCTTTCCAATTTTATCCACTCGTTTTATCTACTTCTTGTTGGACCCAGTTGCGAAGTGACCCCTGCAGTGGATCTCCTTGATGCGTCGAGGGCAAGGGGATTGCCACCCAGACAAGAAAAACAAGAAATAAGCAAAAAATACAAAAAATGAGAAGTTGTTCAAGATACGAGGAACAGACAGAAAAAGAAGAGGGGGGGGCTTGTCTGTCGTACTTTGTGGCATGCGACGTCCAGTTCGGAACTGGGTGGCAGCGCTGATTGGTGGCAGAAGAATGGTGCACACCGACATGCCGATATATCGATACACCAATATACAGATCCTGAGAATCGGGGCGGTGAAAGCGCTAAGAGACATCTCTGGCCGTTCGCCCACTCCTGGTCATCGCTGGTCATCTTTGCGAGGGGTCAATCACCTCGACTCGACGACCCGTCAATCAACAACGGGAGCGGGCGCGCCCAGCCCGTCGCCGCCGACGCGATGCAGGGCTGCGACGCGGTTTGGAGAACCTGCGCGGCAAATCGCCGGGAGCTGGCAGTCCTCAAAGCGGCCGGAGAGGGCAATCGCAGAGAAATCGGGCCGGCAGCGGGCGGGGAGGGGCGATGGCGAGCTTGCAAATTGTTTCAGGCACAGCGGCGGGATTGAAAGGAAGTCGATGGGTTGGCGGGTGGCCCAGGGAAGGAAATGAGCCGGCGCGGTCCGGACGGGAGCCGGGGATCGGGAGGGAGGCGAGGATCGACGCGGCGCGTCGGTTTGCTGCGTTCGCGATCGAGCGGCGAGGGCGGTCTGGCGTCCCCGCCGGCCTCGGGGATCGGAGTTTGTGAATTCTGGAGGTGGTTGGGGAAACAGATTCCGAACTTTGGGAGTTTTGCGGTTTCGAGACCGTCGAAGGGATTGGGGTCCGGGGCAAAGACGCCCCCGCCCCCGCGCCCGCCGCAGGAGTTCTCGCGCCTTGGGTCGCGAGGCGGGCTTGAAAATCGAGTTTTGAAAGCGGCCGGTAAGGGACTCTCCGAATTTCGAGATTTCGAGGCATCGACGGTATGCGCGTGGCGGCAGCGGGTCGCCGTTCCCACGGACGCCACCTTCGAAGCTCGGGTCGCGGGACCGGAGACGCCCTGGTGGATCGAAATTTTGCAAGCAGGCGGCGGCAAACTTACCAGACTCTGACATTTCGAGACACCGACGAGGTCGCCCGGGCTGGGGGCGGCGCGCCGTCCGGCGGACTTGCGCGGGGAATCTCGGCGCGTCCATGAGGATCGGCCCCAGAGGTAGAGTGGGGCGCGGCGCCGGGCGCCGCGATGCGCGGTGACCAGGCCAGGGGCCCAGGCCGCTGTGAGACGCCGCCCGGCGGCCTCGGCGACCCTCAGGCGCCGATCGGCACCGATTGGGCGATCGAGGAACCAATCCCGGTAGCGAGGAGGGGCGATGGCGCACAGCACGCCCGACCGCGGCTGGCCCGCTAGGCGACGGGCGCAACGTGGCAGCACGACATTCCCGCCATCGCACTGGCGCTCCTGCAGCCGAAAATCGTTGCGCATCCGGCCACCGCCCCCCGCGGCAGGGGAGGCCGTCAAACCCGCGCGTCCATCGACGGCCGGCCCCACGAATGGTGTTCCGACAGCGGCATCCCGTGAGGCGCCCGCCAAACACGGGGCCCAAAATCTCGGCCTCCCCTTCTCAGGAACACCCCCTAGGGGCGCGATTCTCTCTCCGGCCCCTTCCGGGAGCACCCTTCCCCCCCTGGCACCGGCACGGGCCAAAATTCCGCGCAGAATCCGCTTCCCGTACCCGCCGACCGCCGCCGCGTCCGCCCATGCCCTCCCCCCGCGATTTCTCTCCTCGATTATTCAACCTCCGAGCCCTTCATTTTTCCCCTCTTCGATCGAATCCCCCCCCCCCCCTCCGGCCCACCTCGTACACCGCCGAATCCCTCCTCGCCCCGTCAGCCAGGCTCCCTCCCCGAATCCCTCCCCGCCGCCGATCTCCCCGCCGCGGTCAGCGCACACCGCTGACTTTTCGACCCTCTGCTGACGGGTCAACCACCGCCGCCGCGCCAGGGGACTCCGCCCAAAGGCGTGCCGCTGGTCTCGGGCGTGTTGGGGGGGTGTGGGGGCGTAAGCGGTGGCGTGGGGGTGCCGTGAGGTTATGGGGACGTAATGCGGCGGGTCGCTGGGACCGCAGGGCTGCTGATCCATAACGTTTGCAGCGGATCATGCGTGGTCGTCAGCCACACCGCCTCCCTCCCACGTTTCCCGCGTCAGGGTCGATGGACAGCCATGAGCGTCCCATGAAGCCGCCGGCTTACCCCGGACGGGCGCAGAAGGCCTCCCTACCCCCATGACGCAAGGGCCGGCCGGCCGGCGGCATGGGGCTCAGAGTGACGGCAATCACACCACGTTGTGCGCGGCCGATCTGCGCGCCAGGTGGCCATCAATCACCACACGCCCTCACGCCAAAAGTGAGGGCCGCCAGGACCCTCGACGTGAGTAAGGCCCAGGCCCGGCAGGGGGCCCTCGCGTTATCCTCTAGCAGGCCGCGTCAACGAAGCTGGGGGGGTAAGGCCGACTGCGTGGAGGTCATCGGCCCGGACGGGGTCGGGTTACTCGGCTGAGTGCCCTTTCCGATGTGCACGGGGCCCGTACGATGTACCGTACACATCGTAACTTTTCGCGTCGCGTGTTTCGCGATGTGACAGGCCGGGGGGAGGCTGGACGGAACTGGGGGCGGGTTGCCGTGCGGCAGCTGCTGTGCGGCGGGCGGCTTTGTGCGTTGGCGGGGGCGCGCGGGACAAAATGGCTGATCAGATGTTTCCGTCGCCAGTGAGCAACGGGAGCGAAAAGTTCCAAAAGGGCGGGTTTGAAGATCGAATCTTCGTGGCACGCGACGCGCGTTGGCGCCGCCTGTCTCATCGAGTCTTGACAACGCGCGTGGGGGGATGTCCCATCTTTGACTCCGAGCCGCCCCATGTGGCATCCATTCAGCGTTGCCAACGCAGCGCCTGGACCGATACGCCATGGCACAGCCGCGGTCACGTCGGCCCGTCCCATGCTCGAACCGAACCGCCCTTCCTCGAGCGCGGGTTGCTCTCGCAGTTACGGAGTACTTTGTGCACCACTGACTGGCATGAATGCCGAAGCGGGCAGGGGCGATATTTTGTTGCCGCTTGTCTGGCCGGCTCTGGTGGAAGTTTTGCCCATCGTGTCGCACGGTAATGGGGGTGGTGCTTCTGACACATCGCATATTTGTCGCATATTGCAAAAGTTGGCCGTCTGACATGGCAGCCACCCAGGCGAAAATTCACAAAGCGCCAAGCCTTCGCCTGTCCCGCCTCCCGGCTCGATTAGATTTGCGTGGAAGGAGACGAATCTGGGGACGTACAGCTCCCCTGCGATCACGACGCCAGTGATTCCGCCACAGAAAATCCGACTCAAACGGGCCTCCTGGCCTTGCACGTGCGGGCTCACGCAGAAATCCAGGCCTTGGGTGAGGAACACGCGGAAAGCCGCTTCGGTTCTCACAAAATCGCTTGCAAACCTATGCACTCAAACGGCGAAAATGCAATGGGCGCGATCTGTCGATACCCAAGCGCAGGAGAACTCAAACTCCTGGATGCAAAGCCATTCTGGCCGGGCTGCGCACCACGGCCTGTGCGCATGGGTCGCACACTTCGATACTGTCAACAGGGTGCTTACAACTCCACGGACTATGGTCCGTCCCGTTCAGCCCCTCCGACACTGGGCGCAGCAGCATGCAGCCTGACGCCCCAACACAGCATGGCAGCCACTCCCCAAATGCCCCAGCCACGTCAGAAAGGCAGTACAATCAAACCTTGTACAATTTCTATCAGGTCACGTCCAACAGTGGCAGTTCACATCATTCTCACTCTCTTTGTGCCTCGTACTCTGCTATTCGTATCGCATTGAAGCATGGTTCCGCAAACCTCACAGCAGGCTTTTCTAATCCTCGCATAAACCCCTCGCAACGCTTAGGTGGACGTCACTTCATTCCGTCATCACCTTTCCAGCACACACGCAACACCACAATCGAATCTGTGCCGCGGCCTGAAAAATTCGCGGGAGTATTCGTTCACACACACGACTCTGCCTGCCCGTTTCCCGCAATACAATGTACTGCTCACAAACAACGCTGTGACGTCATAGCCACGCCACAAGCCAGCGCAATGGTATTTCTTGATCGAAATAAAAGACTGATACACTCACCCAGTGCATCAGCAACAAAAGTCCATAATTTTCATGAACAAATTCATTACCAGGTTCTTGATGTTTCCGTGCGCAACAGGTAGCGTCCCTATTGGGTTGTCAGACCTCTTAGAACCACGTTAAATGCATATGCCTACCGCAGGAAAACTGAAAAGCGATGACATCACACATCGCTCTAGGCTGCCCTGAATCAATTGCACATTGATCAGCATGAAAATACACGTCAGCTTTGGCGTTATGATGCACGGCAATCGTTGAGAAGTCAAGCCTATTCCAACAAGCATCTTGAGACTTCGTCAGTCAATCATAGTGTGGCTTCAAATCTCTGACTCGCCGATGTATTCAGCATAAGCTCGCAGCAGTTTCCACAAATGTCCAGTCGCACAATGACATTAATCACACAATTTGACCGTCATCCTTCTTGGAGCTTGGTAGAATAGTCACCGATTTCGTAGATTGCCTTGCCGATACCGTAGATTGTTGTATAGCGCGTCACCACCTCTCTTGGGTTAGTTCCAGCTGATCACCTTTGACGGAAATCTTGGCTGACACTGGCAAAGTTTTCCCGTGTGGGAAGGCGCTTGAGACGCACAATCTCAGCCTTGTAGCGCCTCACTGGATGCCCACGTCCGCTGCCCTGTCTGCCACTGAGTAATCCAGTAGCGCTACATCATGTGTGGGCCCCCGAAGCCCGTCACCTGTCCTGTGAGACCATTGCTACATTGCACCACCACCGGCGCTGGCGCCTCTCGCCATTTGCGCGTTCCGCAAGCTGCAATCCCGCGCAGGCTTCGAGGCCTCCACCCGGGCAGTGGATCCGTCGGCGAAGATTCGCCACGAGTTCCAGCTATCGCCGGTCCCAACGATATCCATCGGTGCTCACAGCCTCTCGATCCCGATCGCCGGTGCGAACCAATCGACGCGCATTGCTGCGGCTGATGGGTGCAGATCCATCCTTTCGGTAGTGCTGCGTTGTCGCAAGCGGTTCCCGAGTGAGGACGCAGCTTCGCAAGCCAAAAGCGCACGTCCAAAAGTGTGGCGCCTGGAGCCCAGTGCGTTACATCACTCCTCGGGATGTAGGAGCTCCCTGGCACCATTATCGTGTCCCGTATCTTGGCAGAACTGGGCGCACATTGAGACACCCAGACGTCTAGCCGTGTTGCTATATCCATATTCTCTTTTTGTGCTGGAGTTCGTCGCTTTGTAGGAGACTAAGCCCTTTTTTCACTTTTGCGGATTTTCGCCAATTTCTAGCCATCTTTTGAGCGGGTCGCCAGCTTGTCATAAATTCTATATCGTGTATTGGCGACCTGAATAACATTCGTCGCATATTTATTGTGCGTTTATTTATTGTATGGCGAACGACGGCCACCAAAGGCCCGCATTCGGCCATGGAAAGTTTAAAAGTGTAGCCGGAATTTGGCGACCGGCACTTAGCAGCTCCCATCACGCCCCCAGAGCGGTGTTGCTTTCAAACGGGAGCGCTCACGCATATTTATTGTGCGTTTATTTATTGTATGGCGAACGACGGCCACCAAAGGCCCGCATTCGGCCATGGAAAGTTTAAAAGTGTAGCCGGAATTTGGCGACCGGCACTTAGCAGCTCCCATCACGCCCCCAGAGCGGTGTTGCTTTCAAACGGGAGCGCTCACGGGTGTCTGAGTGGTTCGCCGTTGGGGAAGGGCGCTAGCAGAAAACGCCAATTTTTGTGATGACAAACACAATACCATTTTGACAGTAAATGGCGCCGCCACAGTGACTGCAACGGCATGAAGGTAGCTGCGATGGCATCAATTACTGTCAAATGGCACCACGGCTTGCATCGCAAAATGTCGTTCTCTACTGGAGAGGGTTTCTGGTGAAGGCTGTCTGGGAACGAGCTGGAGGCGGCGGAGATGCTGAGAGGTCCCAAACAACGATGCCCCTTTGCTCCCTGGTCACCCATTCAGTCGGCGTGTCATGACTACGTCACATCAGCGCATTGTTTGGTTGCGCGCTGTTGGCGAACGGCAATCGCGGGGCCAATTCACAGGGCGGCGCCAAACCCCTTCAACCCCTTGCCGCAGCTTTTGTACTAGCGCTGCTGTTCTTCACAACGTGGATGACTTTGGAATAGAAAAATGCCGTGCTTGCGATGCTAACTGCAATGTGATTGACACATAGTGGCGCCATCACCGCAATCCTGCTGGCATAAAAGCAGGTGTCATGGCATCAATTGGTGTCGAATCGCACTGCAGCTGGCATCGTTTTCTTCTGGTGTTCCTTCGTTCTGGTGCCACAGCACACTAGCAGAACACGCCATTTTTGCGATGCCGATGGTGGTGCCATTTGGACAATAAATGGCGCCATTACAGCGGTTGCAATCGCATGAGGACAGCTGTGACGTCACAGCCGTCGACGGCGTCAGTGAGTGCCAAATGGCATGGCGGTTTGCCTCGCCAAAATGTTGTTTTCTGCTGGTGATGGGCACGCGCACTATCACACCAGCGTGCCTCTCTCACCCCAATCTTTACCCTTCTCCGTCCATCTTCTTGATCACGGCGAGATTCCAGCTTCTCCAAATCGCCGTCAGCCTACTGCGCCACTTCAATCATGATGCAGACAATGTGGCAAGGCTGTGTTGATTGGCTGTTATTGTGTTGCGTGGCGCGGTGCACAAAACGCAACTTTACGCAACATAACGATCACTATTTGAAAATCGGCCAAAGTACGCTGTCCTGAAAATGACACACCGTGTTATGCGTATGAAAAGTCGTGCGAAGTTGTGTAGTCTTGGTTCAGTCAATTGGCAAGAACCTATATCGTGCGCAATCGTGTGCAGTTGTGTAAAATCGTGTAACACCTTTTTTTTTGGTGTAATGAGTCGTGTATCCCCGTTGGAGTCAGTTCCCAAGAGCTAGAAATCGTGTTGCGCAGCTGAAAACCGTGTTCTTTCGTGTTATTTGGGTAATCAACGTGCAATAGATTTTGCGCCCAAGCTGCACTCAATTGTGAACGATGAAACACCGTGTATCACAGTTGAAAATCGTGTAACATTGTGTCCTTTCCATGTAATGAATCGTGTACCTGGCCATGTGCCCATGTTAGAGTCAGTTGGCAACAGCTGGAAATCATGTTGCGCTGAGAATCGTGTTCCTTCCTGTTACTTGGGCAATCAACCGTGTAAACAATCGTGTTATGGTTTTTGCACCCAAGCTGCACTTGATTATGAAAAATGAAACATCGCGTAGTGTAGCTGAAACTCAGGCTTGTCATTTACGCCGTAAACACAGATCGTATTTATGCTTTTATATGTAGAATTAGTTTTTACGCTTTTACGCCTAAAAACTCGTAAATTACGTAAATACAACGTAAGACAGCGTCGTGTACGTAAGGACAGTACATACAGCCTTCGGGACACCGGGGAATGGCATTTAGGCGCACTGTAGTGGGCAGAAAACGTTATTTCTTCCATTCCATCGTGGCCCTTGCCGATTGGAGAGCGGACATTGTGTTGCGGGCGCTCAAGGGGCCGGAGTGCTGATTACTGTACGCAACTTTCATCGTGTAACCTGGGTGTCACAACGAGCCGCAAAAACTTAAAAACAGCCATAAAATAGATTCTTTACAAATTTACGTTTTTGCGCGTAAAAACATAAACGCAAGAACGTAAATAACAAATAAGTGCAAATAACAAGCCTGCTGAAAGTCGTGTATCATCGTGTTATCCGTGTACCACTGTCGCAGTCCTTTTGTACCAGCTGAATCTCGCATGATGAAAATGACAAGCGTGTTTCATCATGTCCTTTGTGTGCTGAATCGAGTCAATTGCTCAATCGCATTATTCCACAAAAATCAGTAGTTCGATCGTGCATCAGATGTGTCATTTCCTGGGGACAGCAATTGCTTGCTGTTATGCAATGTGGCCCGTCATGATGGCGTTTATGAAATATATACCTGCGTCCCCTATACCGAGCGCGATGAGGTAAGCCTCCTAGATTTCCAGATGTTGCCATGCCATGAATTGCAGCGGCGAATCGCCAGTCGCCCCAGGGCTTTGCAATTAGGATGGTCGATCCAAGCTCATACTTGCAGGAGCCCAACCACTGTATGTGTCACAGCGTCCCACATTTCAGCAGCCTGGCGCACACACCTCTCTGCTTGAGTTGTCTGCCGTTCATATCTCTAGGAATGCGTGGTTCTTTACTCCGCGCCCTGCGTCTTCCCCCCTCGTGCCCAGGCGGACAGGGCCCCGGGCAAGCGGGCGCAGTCCACACCGTATCGCATCAGACGATGTGTCTTGTCATCCCCAAATAATTTGAAATCATTGATTTGCGGCTTCCCCCACGCCCTGTCGCCCAAAACCAAGCAGCCGCCGCCGCCCGGCGTTGCGACGAGGCCCTGGTCGCTTGCCACCGCTCGGCTCCTCGACGAGAGCTGCCCAGCACCAGGGAAGGTCGCAGGCATTCTGGCCGTGATCGAGGCACTACGCCGGCGATGATGGTCGGCAGCGTGGTGATGGTGGGAATGGGCCGGGCTTTGGTATTGCCCTGGTACACCGCTTCTCAAAGGGAGGCTACCTCATGGCGCTGCGTGTGCAGCGCCTGACGAGCGTGATTCCGGTGAAGGTGGCGATTGAGGGGGAGCAGGGCACGGCCTGTTGCTACATCGTGGACTCCACCGCGGCATAGCAGGTGACGAAGTTTGAGGGCAAGAGCTGGCGCAAGTCCTCTCCTGTGTCAATTGAAGCGGTCGCGCTTTTGGCAACTGTTTTGTTGCAACAGACAAACTGATGACGTGCGGCTGCTTGCGGATATCGCGAATTATGCATTGGTTTCTATGAGAAGCTGTGCTGAGCGTGATGATGCACGAGTATCAGCGGCGCATCATAGCCGGTGTGGTTATGCCAATTTCCAAATATGTCGCCGTCTGTTGCCATCTTGGGATGAATATTTCTGTTGCGCACTGCAAGCTAGACACCAAATGCCTTCAAGTTGGTTGCCCCAAGGTTCCAAGTAAACTACACACCTGCGTGCATGCAACTCGCACATTCTTCAACAAAGCAGGGATCCAACTGAGCGTCTCGTCACATTGAGACATGCTTCTCTTCTGTCGCAAACAGATCCATTGCCGTCCTCAGTTCGTGGTCCAGACTTCAGTGTTGGTTCAGGAGTTTAAATTCCTGCAACCAATAGCAAAAAAATAGTTCTGAATGGGTGCCACACACGTCCGGTTTCGGCATTGCTGAAGGGGAGACTTCCAAAATGGACTGCTAATGTGCCTTACGGAATCAACTTTTGTGCCAATGTCCATGTGTGGCAGCCTGCCTGACAATGACCTTACTGTACGACTTGATTGATCATGCATAGGTGCTCTCCATATCATGCTTTTTTACATTGGCCCTCCAGGGTGGTCTGACAATTCTAGCGCCTTTCCAAGTCTTCTTAATTCGAACCCAGGATGCCTAGCTGCCAGGCAATGTTTGCGTTGCCTTGGTGCAAGTCATACCCTCGGCGAAGGCCAACAAGAACTGAAACATGCTCCTCACCGGGGGCAACTGTGGGGCTGTGGGAAGCGCCAAATTCTTCTGCTGTCCCCAGGTAAGCAACATGTCAAAAATTGTTTACACTGGTGCAGTTTGGCAGCTTTTGCAAATTTTGTGTGTGCTGAGCGCATCGGTGAGGGTTGAGGCAAAATTCTGAATGTTTGTGGACACATGGTGAGATTTCTGGGCAAAGGCAGAATAGGGATATGAGCACCCTTTGATCCCAAACGCAGATGCCATGCTATCCTAATATGCTTGGTGGTTGTTTCCTTTCTGGAAAGTCCTTGATAAAAAGTGGAGGTACATAAGCCTGATGTTGTGTGCCATTGTGACCTTTGTCTCATAGCTTCTGAATGCCTTGGAGACATTCGCGGTGAGTTCCTTGGGGCAGACATGTCTGCCATGTTCATGGCGCGCATACACGAGAGACACATCACAGGGTGGTTCATCGGCTCATGGGTTGTTTCTGAAAACAATTTCAACAAGGCATGATAAGAATATGTGGACCCACAGGCCACGGGGGAAGCGGGATAGAAGCTGCGCAGCCAGCGCTGATCCACTTGCTCCGCAGAGATCGACCTCGGACCATCCACAGGGACGTTTTCAGCGAGTTGGCATAGATGGGCCTTCTGACCTCCATATCCATGTCTTGACCAGTTTGTGTTTGGTTGTGTTAACTTTCCATTTTGTTCGTGAGCACATTGCGTGCTGGCCTAGGCACTAGGAGAAAAAGGTCCAAATAACATGTCTTCAAACATGTACAAAATTTACGGGTTTGTGTCAGTTTTTTGTTCTCAGCGTGCAGAACTTTGGCGAAACGTGTTTTATGTGTGTTTGCAGAAGTGTTATTTGGCTCCTTTTTTCCTGGTGAGGACTGCATGCTCTGTTGTTGGCCAAATTACAGTGGTTTCATATGATATAAAAGAGAGCAGCTGTTGATAGGTGGGCATGATTGCAGCAGTCAGGTGATAATGCAATTAATGATTGTTACGGAAAGGAACTGAAGTGAGCATTGTGACACGCTGTCCAGCGCGGCTGAGCACCCAGTGGGTGGCACCTGAAAAGACACAGTTTTGTACGCGAAAACCGTCTTAAACAGTTGAGAGCCCGGATGGACCACCGGTGGGTGGCAACTTAAAGGACCCAATTTTTAACACCAAAAACGTGTCACACATTCGACAAGCCGGCTGAATACTCAGTGGGTGGCACCCCAAAGCACCCAATTTTTAACACCCAAAACGTGTCACACATTCGACAAGCCGGCTGAGTACCCAATGGGTGGGGCCCCAAAGGACCCAGTGGCTTTTGCATAAAAAATGCGTGTCAATGTTTCCAACGCGGGGGCCAACCCGGCCTTCAAGACACGGACAACAACACACAAAACCGTGTTCGTACACTGAGGACAAAAAGTACATGATCAGCAAAAATATACGATCATCAAAAGTACGCAATCGCAAAATACACGATTGCTAAAATCGTTTAGTTTTCAACCTGATGAAAGTACACGAAAATTTCCCATCTTACGTCCATGGACAACACGATGAATTGCAAGGTTGTGTACGATTTCAACCGTGTACTCTGCAGCAACCGTGTAAAATTCGGTTCCAAAGTATACGATTTTTGCATTTTTCGTACACGATTTCAAGCGCTACCACGCGACTTTGCACTGTAAAATGGCCGAATGATGTAAGGATGGCATCTTGTGGCGGAACGACAGTGTTGTTACGGCACCACTCCTGAGTGTTTCGTTTCGAGACAGGGCGCAATCGACACAGCCAAACATTCTCCCGCCAACAACACTTGCACGTCTCCCAAAGCGGGAACTCGTATATACGATATCTATGTGCCTGACGTACGTATCCACATGTTCATGAGATATGCGTATCCACTTATGATCCATACACAATCCATATATATAACCATACACGTATGAGATTCTGTATATGATATACGTATCCATATGTTGAGATTTTTGACCACGTCTAGTGGCGAACAACATGATTTTGATCGATATATTGAGCGGTCGATGCGTTTGTGCTGGACTAGTCGGCCGGTGGGCTGGTAAGCACTGACGCTCGTTGCCTCCCGGGAAGCTCATAGATGTTGATATCGCAGGCCCCAAAAACACCTGGGCATGCGCGACAGAGACGACGCGGCAGAGCTGAGGCAATTTCAGAATGAACAACCGCCATATATCGTGAGCGCAATGGCCTTCGAGCCACGCCTGGGGCTGGTTGACTGCAAGTGCAGACAAACAATCGACGAATCAGCTGACCGAATAATGGAATAAGCAAATAATCGAGCAATCAAACAATCTGGAGGGGAAATTGCATCCCCAAAAATGGGGTCTCGACCTGCGAGGCAACATTAGGCGCTCGTGAGAAGGCGGTCAGCAGTTTTGAGACAGTAAAAGTCGCTTGTCAGGAGTCAGAGGCATTGTTCACCTGAACGAGCGCACCATGCCCGGGTCAACCACGGGAGGTGGCCGCCGCAGTTCAAAGGAGAGGCAGTGCGATTATCGCGCGATTTTTGTGTGCTCCGCACGGCCTCAAGCGCACTGGCGTTGGAAGGCGCCCCCACTGATTGCCTGCAAAGTCCGCCGCCGCCGCCAGCAGAAGATGATGTCATTTGGCATGCCAGCTGCGATGCAATTTGACGCTAACTGACGCCATCGCTGGTACTTTTCCGGCATCGCAAACACCGTGGTGGCGCCACTTACTGTCAAGTGGCAACGCAACTGGCATCACAATACGGAATTTTCTGCTTGTCTGATGGGGCGACCAGCCACGGATGGGGCAACCGAACCCGTTGGATATACGCCAGCGGCGACAGCTACGCCAAAACCTGCTTGCACTCTTCACAGAGCAGTTGTGTGCTCCGAATGTCTGAAGTTACGCTTTACTTTCAACTAATATTTTGTCGCTATTCATCTGGAATACCGTCATTATATTTTCCCCAATACGGGGAAAAATAGAGCAACACTATTCTGCGGAGCTTGCCCACTGGTGGACCATCGCCAGTGCAGAAATTTGTGGGTAAATGTAGAGAAACGGTCCAATGGTGGCTTTGCAGTTCAAGAGCAGAACGTCGCGCCATTTTTCAGACGGCTGAATGCACTGTGGTCCACTCAGCGACCCGAAGTTTAGTGTCGCCTTTCTTTCCGCTCGACATTTCTCTGGAATAGTTTTTCTCCAACCTTCCAGTGACCATGCAAAAGTAGGAAGAACGTCGCGCCGCTATGCCAAGTGGTGTATACCCCACCCCACCCCACCCCACCCCACCCCACCCCACCCCACCCCACCCCACCCCACCCCACCCCACCCCACCCCACCCCACCCCACCCCACCCACCCACCCCACCCCACCCCACCCCACCCACCCCACCCCACCCCACCCCACCCCACCCACCCCACCCCACCCCACCCCCACCCCACACACAAAAACGCACACCTTCGACTTCTCAGTACATCAATCAGAAGACGCATCACACATGCAAACATCACCCATCACTTGCTCGGTACGACTTCCGTTCATCCGATTCTCGCACATTCGACTCTCTCATATTCGATTCTGCAGATCTGACTCTCGCAGATTCGATTGTCTCTGATCCGATCCCGCAGATACGATTCTCGCAGATCCGCGGGGGACTGTCGATGGCGCGGCTGGAACAAAGGAATGGGGTGGAGAAATTGATGGACCGGCAGGCGGGCGATCTTTGGGGGAAGAACTGGGAGCTGGGGTGGTGCTGGCGTTCCTGATCGGCCTGCAGATAGGGGCACAAGGAGGGTTTGTGCGGGAGGGCAACGACGGGTGGTGGACGGCTGGTCGTTCTGTCCGGGGACCTCGTGTCGGCAGGTCCATTTGTGGGACTGCCCGTTGGGGCATATGCCCAAGGTGGCGTGGGTTGGAGTTTTGAGGCGGATGCTGAAAAGGCTTCTGGGGCTTTGAGATTGGGAGACGGTGAGCGAGGTGACGAAGGGCGGAGCCGGGTTTGGGGCCCCCCGTTTGGGATGCACCACAGTCCTGAGGGATCAAAATTTTTGAAGAAGGCCGGCGGAAAGTCGGAGGAGGGCGGCGTGCCTCTCGTTCGGGCATTCCCACATTCTTGAAGGATCGATATTGTTGAGACAGAGGGGGGGAAGTTTCTAGACCAGGATAATTGCTCCCCGTGCTGCTATTGTGCAGCGAGCAATGCCGCAGGGCCCTTGCGCCTAAGCAAGGTACATGCGTTCCTGAAACTACTGCCAGAATACAAGGCTGAGTAATATGTCATCCTGAAAGTGTGTTTCTCCGGGCGCTTGAACAGCAATTGACGAAGAGTTGCACCCGCTGCATGCCCAGCCCTATGTGCGCTACAAACACTGCTCATGATGAACTTGTTCGTGGACAATGGACAACTGACGTGCACTTTGCATCGACATGAACATGTGCACATCTCCATGTGATCATTCCTCGAGAAGAAAATCACCCGCTGTTTTGCCAGTAATGCTTTGCCTTCAACTCGTCTCTCAACGTATCGTCGCCTCGCTCGGTGTCTTTTTCCAACTGCTCCATCACAGCAATGGCATTGGCAAGGAACTTTCACTTGAAGAACTCTGATTTGAAGCGCGGCTGGCGGAGGCGGGTCATCAGCTCCTTCCAATCGACGACACTGTCGCTGTCATCCCGACCACACTGCCTCGAACAAGAACCTTCTGATTACATCCGAAGTGACACGAGTATTAGAGAGACCAACGGAACAGCCCACATGCCGTCCACCGCGACTCACTTCCCGCCGCAAATCGCCCTATCCACTCAAGCACCTACAAATCCCCCTAAGACATCTTTTCAAGAAAAAACATAACGTATCTAAAACTTCCAAACCAACTTCAATAAGACATTGAATGCGCTGAAAAGCACAGCTATGGACACGTGGTCGCAGGTTGCATAAACTCAAAAGGCTCTTGTCCCTAAGTGCTTCCCAATTGGTGTCCATGGGGAGCGTTTTGCCGCTGGTAAGCGACAGCCGCCTCGGGGCGCCGGAAATTCCTGGAGTGCCAATGTTGCGGCGCCAACGGGGGACGCCAAGCATTTCCAGGACCCCGAGGCGATGGCCTGCCCACCGCCGGCGCCACTGCGGGAAGAGCATGAGTACATCCAGTTAAGAAAACGCAACTTCGTCCATTTTTTACCTACTGACGCTCAGTTCAATTTTGCAATCAAATCTGAAGTGCAATAGCAAGGGCAGCAATTCGGGGCTCTTCGCATTTTACGCGATCGGAAGGTAGGATTTTTCCCCCAATTGCATCAGCGAGAGAGGCAGAAATATGGGTGACATACAGTAAGAACATTGTGGTAGATGTGCCACGAGGATGTCCTGATGTATTGCTGAGCGGTATTGCAGCAATGCTTACGCACCAACACCTCATAAGCAACAATGGCGGTGACTTTGAATTTTCCAGAAATCAAAGAAATATTAGCATTCGTGGTCCGTAGGTATCACTTGGAAAAAACAGCTACACGGTTCTGAAAATCGTGCACCGTCTTATGCGTGTGAAATCGTGTTCCAAAACACACGGCTGCCCACTGGCACACGGTTGAAGTCGTGTAGAACCATGTTCTTTGTCGTGTTGTTCATGATGGCAAGGTGGGCCACTCTTGTGTACTACACAGTGCTGAGAACGACATGAATTTAACCGTCATGTAAATCGAGCTCCAAAGTAGCTCCGATTTTGGCCCGATTTTAACACGATTTCACGCGAATGCACAACGTGGAAAATGGTCGACTTTGAGCCAGTCTATCGGTGGCAATAATGCCGATGGGGCGCTGGTGGGCGGGGCCTAGCGCAGCGACTGGCAGCGCGTCAATACAGTCGTTGCAGCAATGGCTGTCAATTCTGGCGTAAATGTCACGCTTCAGAGCAGATGTGGCTCCAGCACCGTCCGTGGAACACGCGCTTTGCCCTCAATCGCCACGCTTGCCTGCGAGGGGAGCATGTTGTTCCCTCGGTTGCCCGCATGGATCCTCAAATCCACACCTCTGCGCCCCAAGAAAACCTGCGCAGCAAAGGTCACTGGCAATCAAATGCATGAAAAGGCTTTCGGCACGCCTGGAATGCCTGGCAGAAGTGTGGGCCCAATGCAGACCAATGGAGGATTGTCCGATACCTATCACTATCGGGTACGAAGACCGTGGCGGTGTCATGAAGGTGACGAAGAGTACCAGCGACCAAACCCTAAAATCTAAGCACCCCAAACCCAAGACATGACCTTCGTGACCTCGGTGACCTGCATGGCTTCATGGCCTCATGGCTTAATGACTTCCATGACTTTCATGACCTTCACGACCGTCATGACTCTCGTGCCTTCATACTTTCAAGACGCTCTTCACCTCAATGACTTAATGTCCAGAAATGAAGGGCGTCGGACATTGCGGGGCGATGGCGCTGAAGCCGCGTCGGCGCTGAGCACGACGCAAACCCCGTTTGGTGCTGATTTTCAGGACTGTTCTTGAGCGATTCTCTCAGAGCGATGCGCTCCGCGCCTCTGCTTTCGCCCATTTGCTGACCCCATAATGCAATTGCGACCCGATCGACTGCCACCGGATTGGCAAACCCCGCGCCCCGCAATTTGAACTCAGATCAGTGAACTGCGGTCTCGAGGCTGCAGCCAATGCTGGCTACCCGAGTGCAAATGCGGGGTGTTGTAAATACGGACGGCGTTCTAATGTAAGGTCACTCAGCCCCCCAGCCATGCACCCCGCCTACGTCCTTTCCAACTTTCGCGCCCTTGCCCGGCGGTGTTCGCACGGCCAGCGCCAATCGACCGAAGCGCGTTGATCAACGAATGCGCGTTGGCCATCGCGTTGACCGCGTTGCCCTGCGGTGGACCCGCGTTGACCTGCCCAAAATTCCAATTCGGGGCGGCTGTCGGCAAGAGACGCGCGTCGCCGCTTTGAAAAGGGCACTGCGCTGTCTCTCGATGTCAATTTGTCAACGCGAGATTCAAGTGATGCGAGACTGCTGGGCACCGAGAACCAATCGCATGTATGGCCATCCCATGCGTCGGCCACATGGCCAGGATGGCGCCCTTAGAGTCACGTGTGCGGAGCAAGCGGAGGCAATGGTGCGACTGTCGCCGCCCGCCACAGCCACGCGTGCGGGCACCCGCCCACGAACGGAATTTCCGCTGCCTCCATCCAGTCCACGTGGGAACGCGCCCATTCACAGCGGACCACGCCAGCGATTCCATGCAGAGAAGGGCGGAAAGGGAAGCCGCGACTGGGATACTTGCCGTGGACGGTCACCCACCGGGCACGAAGCAGCGCTGCCTCCCCATGCAGGAACGGCGGGCGCGATACGCCGCCTCCGGAATCTTCACTCCATGCGCTGCCACCACAGCGCCTCGCAACGCCATCGACGCCCGGCACATGTGTGTTCCTCTCCACACACATCCCATTGCTCCCCCCCCCCCTCCCCCTTCACCGCGTTCCTCCTCTGAGTGGGTTGTTGAATGCTTTTGAACAGGAGCGTGCAGTACTTGTGAAAAACATGACAGCTGCGAGGCTCGGCAATGAGCCAGTGCATTTTGGGGGTTACGTGGGCAGCGCACGCGAGGGCGAGTGGTCACCATTCTTTACAGTCCGTTATGACACGTCCGTTGGAGGCGTTGCATCCGCGCCTTGTTCTGCTGCGAGCCGGCTGATCGACCAGCGGGCCGCGCGTCAGAAAATGGGAAAGGATTTCAGTCTCCTGATTACGAATCCCCTTTCTCTCGTTCGTGCACGTGCATGTAGCCACGCAGGCAATATACACCATACAGAGGACGTACAAAGTCACCGCAGGGTGGCTGATGTGTTGGCGAAACTGTGGTGAGTCGTCCCATCAGACACGCACCCGCGGCCGTGGGTGCCCCGTGGGCGATTGGGCTAATGCTGGGCAAATGCCTTTCGTTCGTTGCGTTTGATGTTGCCTTCATGCACCTTTTCTGTGACAAGCGGTACGTATAATGTTCAAAATAAAGGAAAAACGTTACAATAATTGATATTGATAATTGGATAATTGATAACGGACAACAATTGGTTCAGTTCCGCGCAATCAGTGAAGCAAGAAATGGTGCAAGAAATGATTCCGTGTTACTCTACGTCCAATGCTCTTTGACCAGATGTTTTGAAATTTGTGGGAAAGCCCTGGAAGCGATCGATTGTGTAGGCTCCACGGATCCTGGAGCAAGCTCCATTCTCGGTGAAAAGTGGAGTGCAAGTGAAGCAACATGGATTATTTGCTTGCACTTATACGCAGAAATGTGTGATAAACAACAATTTAGTCAACATAGTATAAGCACGGCGCCTGCGGGGTCCACAACAAGGTCGGTCGTCAGTCTGTTAGTGCTGCGCGTAGATTCGTATCACCTCTAGCACGCCTTCGCTCCTACGATCACGGGCGGCCAGGAGTCCTCGTGTTACGCCGACCCAGCAGCAAAGGCAGCAATTGGAGGCTAGCCGAGTCTGATCCTTAAAATTTCATAATATCGGGCCCTTGGAAGTTAGAGGGCGAGATATCTGGGCATTCCGGCCGACGCCGCTGAAAAAGGCGTTGTTGCCAAGTCGTCGCCCCCAAATCGAAGTGCCAGAGGGATCTGGCCGTCAAACCCGAGTGAAAGGCGAAACAGGCAACAAAGAACAGGCCTCTCATGTCGCCTTAAATCGGCGGGCCCTTCCGCCCATCCTATGGCAATTCTTGCAAGGTGTCCTGTTGCAAAATTGTCCACGAAGTCTTCATCGCTTTCGCGGCCGACTGCGCGTTAAGGCTCTTCCATCACCCAACCTCTCCCCTCTCCTCCTCCAACCCACCCTGATTTTGGGAAAACAATAACGGTTCCTGGGGCACGGACGACACGCGGCGGCAACGCTGAATGAACGACGTGCCGAAGGCCAGCTTTGGACGACGGCGCCCCTGCCTCGGGCGCGATTTGCGCGCCCCAGTGGGGATACCCCATGGCTGTCCTGTACTTAAACCATTCGGTGCTTTGAGCATGTAGCATGCCTGTCAAACGCAATGATTGAATTGCTGGCTGTTGCCCAATGAGCGTTGGCCACTGCCTTCCAGGTCGGTATCGAGTCAATGTGGGCTGCACGAGTGGGGAAACTGATGCTTCTTGAAGACAAATGGGCTGTAGTCACTACTGTTATTATAGGGATTCAGAACGCTTAGGAAAGAGACTCTCACAATTGTTCAAAGGTGTGGACGCAGGAGCCGAGGAGAGTGTCAGTAGAACGACGGCAGTGCGACCTCAAGAAAACAGACATTTGACCATTGCTGCAAATCTTCGGAATTGCCTCTGACACGGCGGAGAGCCGCCCTTGCACCTTGCAGGCGATTGCCAGGATGCGTACACCCAAAAACGTTTTGGGTGTATGTTGCGGCACGTCCGTTCCTATCTGCTCGCCACCCGTGTTGTCAGACACTGCTGCATGACTGATGTCCTGAGTCTGGCCGCTCCATATGTGTCCACCTTTAAGGCAATTCGCCTCAGAAGGGCGTTTATGCGCTGGCAGCACAGCACAAATGGCGCACAAGGTACCGCGCATGAGCTTACAATGTGCAAATAGCGACATATGCAAAGTCAATTTCTCGTGCTTGACAAGCCTAGAGCACAAAGTGCTGAGTTGGGGCCACCCCAAGACCCCCAAACTGTTCCCCCATCTAAAAAGAATATCGCTTCCAGAGCATGCAACGGCGATCTGAAACCTTGCCTTTGGTCATCGATGCGCGCACGTTGCGCGATTGTCCATTACGTTGCGCTGAATCATACTGTATACCGAAAAATTTTCGCGGAGAAAAAATTTCGCGTATTTCGCGGGAAAAAAAATTCGCGGAGAAATATTTTCGCGCACTCGTCGGTGCGCGAAAATTTTTCTCCCGCGAATTTTTGTTTCCCGCGAAAATTTCTGCCGCGCGAACATTGTCGCTGCGTGACCTTTGCGGGTGGGGTACCAGCGGGTGCCCGCCTTGGCTGTAGCCCGCTCGGAGGCCCAGCAAACTGAGGGTCCTTTGGCGTAGTGGGCGACCAGCAGGGCCTGCCCGAGTGGCCACCCGCGAGGCCTTGGAGGAGCGCCCGGATCGGCGCCTCACGGCCGCCCATTCGCGCCGCCCGCGGTGGCCTAGGATGGGCCCCGCCGGTGGCCCGGGCAGGCCCCAGCCCGAGGAGCGAGATGCGCCGCAAGATAAGCGTCTCGCGGGCGCACAATCGCGCCGCCCGCGCTGCCTTGAATCGCCCCGGTCGGTGGCGCGAATGGCCAGCCGATAGGCGCGACAGGCGCGCCCTCATTCGCATGCCCATTCACGCCCTCCGCGGTGGTCTGGAACGGCCTCCGCAGGCGACGCGAATGGGCGCCCGCGAAGCGCAAGAGGCGCAGCAGGAATGGCGCCTCGCAGGCGCCCATTCCTATCACCCGTAGTCGCCTGAAATGGCACCCGCCGATGGTGGGAATGGGTGCCCATGAGAGGCGACATGCGCCGCAGCATTCGCGCCGCATCCGAAGCCACCCTGTGGGCCGTCCCTAGGGCGCGCTCCTTGCGCGTTCGACGGGCTCGATGCAGGCACAGATTCGGTCGCCGATCGCTTTGCAAGCCACACTGCGCCTGTGCTCTCGAAATGCTCCCAAAAACTTGTGGGCTCCATGGAGACTCGGCCAGCCGATGGCCACTGCCCTGCGAACCCCCCGCTGGCCAGTTCAGGGCTTCTTTGCCGCTCGGCGGGGGCCACACGCCGCAGCGCAAAGCCAAGAGGTCAAACTGCGCGCCCAGCGCCTGACCCACCCCTGAGGGGTGCCGAAAAGTTCGCGGGCGAAAAAAGTTCGCGGGACCAAAATTTTCGCGGAGAAATATTTTCGCGCACTGGCTCGACCGCGAAATGCGCGAAAATTTTTCTCCCGCGAAATTTTTTCGGTATACAGTATTATATACTATGTAATGTATTGCAGCTCTTCTGTCGAAGATTAGTTGTCATTTATTTGAAAGACAAAATTCCTAGCAAGGACGGGCTGAAAAAGAAGTTCAAAATTGGAAAGGTTGGGTTCCAAAATCCTTAGCTACCGATTTGAAAGAAGAAGAAGAAGAAGAAGAAGAGTGTCCTACCCTAGCGCTACGACAAGGATGTGCATGTCGCCTTCGTGGTATCTCTTGAATTCTCTTCTAACTACCGCCCTAATATGTCTTCCTACCTGGCCCTACGGCCCCGAAGCTCCTCTGGACTTCTAGGTCCGCCCTTTCCCCGCTTGGGGTCATTGAATCCCCTTGATTTTTCTCTCAATTTTTTCACCTAGGTTGGCCGGCACGCACTGGTCTGTGCTAAGCGGTGGCACCAGTTGTCGGTGCGGTCCTCCCTTGGCCGCGTCCAGGTACCCTGGCCCGCGCTCTAGGGCCTCTCCAGTGGAAGCATGGTCGTCCTCGGCCGGACGGCGTATCCCGGGCTCTCTCTGGCCCGTGGGTGACGGCCGCTCTGTGCGGTCCCGTCCGAGGCGCGCGGCGGCTGCGCTCGAGGAGGCAGGGAGGCAACGTGTTCCAGAACGATCGAATTACAATCGGCGCCGCCGCCGGGCGCTCTTACATGTGGCGGCCAAATCATCAAAGTCATCACTTTCATTAAGCATGTCCATTTTGGCCGAACCCGTTTTCCGGCTAAAGGCCTTGCTACGCTCGGCCCTTATGCGCTTCGCTCCGCATACGGCCTCCACGACTTTGGCAACGGGCCGAGCTCCGCTCGGCAGAACAAGAAACCAACGGGTTGCTACCACATTACCACACCAATACTAGTCAGCCGCCCATGGGTCCCTTCCACTAGCATCATCGGCAAGTACCTTCCGTGTACGGACGACCGTGTTCTTGTGCATGGTATACGCCGTTCAATGAGCCAGAGGGGCGGGCTTCCCCCGGGGCGCTTTCTGGCGAGGCTCCATTGGGCCCCCATTTTTATTTGATTTCTTGGGATTTTTTCTAGCGATCTTTAAGTACTAGAGGGTGCCGGCAGTGGATTTCTCTCTATACTAAGTCCCCCCCCCCCCTTCCTTTCCATGGGCAAACCCTCCTAAACCCACATGGGCACCTTTTCCGGGGATTCATGTATCGGTGGGCGCCACCCGTGGGGGCCCCCGGAAAAGAGAAGCGGATAGACTTCGAGTCACAACACTTGGGACATCTCGAAGAGCTCGACTAGGCCGAAGTTCCCGGGCATGTTCCAAGTCTACGCTCAAGAGCACCCGCCTCATTTTGAATAAGAAAAGTGAGAGATGACCCCTTTAAGGCGAAAAGGCCAATTTTGGTCATTTTGAGCACCCAATATCAGGTATACTGGACAAAAGACCCTTGGTATATAATGCCACCCAATATCGAGGTCTACTAATCCAATAGTGCGCTTCCAGCAAACGTGGTCCCAAAAACTGCATAGTTGGATTTTGAGCAGCCAATGTCAGAACTGTTTCATTTGCCCGTTTTCCACCAGTGCAACATGAAAAGATGAAATAGAGTGTGCGTGTTTGGGGGAGAGGGTGGACTGGTGGTTGGGGGTGGGGAGGGTTTGATTCAATCACAAGCATCTAGAGCATCGAAGGTCTGCAGCGGAGGCAATCGAGAAAGCCCGGGAAAGCGTGCTTTGCACCTCCCAAGATCGCTTGGACTCGAGCGGGTTCTCTGAGGCATGGGGCAGGCACAGGCGCGTTCGGGGGTTGCTTTCGTGTTTAGAAGTTGGGATTGGTTTAGGAATTACGGAGTTAGAGAATTGTGCAGTCAGGTTTTGGCGAGGAATGAGGGAAAGATTGCCGCAGGGCAGAGCAACGAGGCACAATCACAAGTTTCCTCTACCTTGAGGAGTGTCTTCAGGGAGAACGTCAGGGCTAGGGATGGGGAACCCTAGCCCCTAAAACCTGAAAACTCACACCTAAGCTTCTTTGGGTTATGAAGCCGACCAGCCGAATGGGCTTAGCTGGCGCAGGTCTTCATTCCATTCCCGATTCTGGCCACACGGGCCCTGCGTAGACAGAGGGCTTTTTCTGTCTGTTTGGGTCTTTTGGCTTTGATTTTCCAATTTACTCCGCGAGGGCTTGGGTTGCCACTGCTGAAAATTTTGCCTTCACTTGGTTCTATTTTATAAAGTGTTTTATAGAATATTTTGTGGTCTGCTCGGCGAGGGCTTGGCTTGTGGCTGGTCCGGAATTCAAAGATTTCTGGACGCTTGCACAGCGGTTTCTGGTGGCTGGGTTATGCACAGGTTTTATTACCTTCGATGCATTTTACTTCTTACACAGTCCCTTAATTTAGTTCTTCTATTTCTTCCATATATTTTCTATGCATTCTATTTCACTTTAAATCGACTGCTGTCAGCTTAGTCCCCCATCCACGGTAGCATGGGCTCGTTGATGCGCCAATGGATGATTCAATCAATCAGTCTGTTTGTTTAGTTCTGGATGGGCGAATTCAAAGCTTATGGAAACGCTATCACGAAGATGGTCGCAACAACGTACCGCCAAATATTCTTGTCCGCGATACTATAAGCATTACAACCATGTCACGTGTTGTAGCACACGTTATTTTGCCCGCACATTGACCTTAGATGTGTGAGTCGTCTGTTGAAGTTCCAGCCAACGGAATACATGCATATGTGCTCGCATTATTTTATCAGTGCACCAAGAACCTTATACTAGTGTTGTGGCAGTGGTGGCTCTGATGAGACGGACGGATAGCGGCGATGATTCTTATCCGCTGATGGACAACAGAAAATTGCTGGGGTGTGTTGTCCAACCACTAAGATCTGTGTTAAAGTACTGAACGCAGGGGTGCCACTCTTTTTTCCCCAAAATGCAATGGTGGTTGCTCTGAATTTTAGTCTCCAGTTTCGGAAGTTTGTGCTGCTTCAAAGGAGTTTGTATTCGCGGTCACCATAAATTTCCACTTCGATTTGGAATAGGGACGACGCTTTAAATCCAACAGGGTTCCAAAACTGTTTCCAAATTTCCTTGCTTGCCTGCAAGCGAATAGCCTGGGCTGCCCACATATAATCGACTATGCAAAATCCTGGTCGCAAACTGTGCCAAGTGGGCGCCAATCCATTTACATAGAAAGCGCGCTCTTCTTTCCAGCCAGTTCATCCCAATAATTCCGACCAACCAAACTTCTGTAATAGTCCTCGCAATATTAATTATGCGGATAACAGAAAATGCGCAGATCGTCTACAACACATCTTGGGTACCATTAGACACTTCTGCTCCATTAGTGGGCTCCTCACAAATGTCAGTTTGCTAAACTAAACAGACGCTGCACCGCTAATCAAAATTTTCTTGGTTTTGCCAACTTTGCATGTAGATTAGCTGCGCGATCGGGTCACTGTACTTGGGTGTTCCCCCCACCCTGTCCTGTCCCCCCAAATGGACACCCGAAGTTTCAAAACGGTGTTCTGTAGCGAGTTTTACTTGGGAAAGATTAAAAATTTGATCACATAGCTGCCAATGTATCTTTCTGCTGAGAACAAAATTCCTTGTCCATATTCAAAGTTACTGTGCTGCAATGCGCTCCCAACCAGTGCGACGGGGATGTCGCGGGAATGTCACGCCTGTCCCCCTGCGCGCCGTGGCCGCACGGACGCCACGCTGGCCGCGACGCGCCCCCAATGCCGAAGTCCATGTCTGCACCTTGAAATGGCCAGAGTTTCGCGTTGGGAACGCGCCGCGATTGATGAAATGGCACACCAGCCTGGGCCATGCCCAAATTCTCAGAATAGCAACCTCAACGGCAAATTCGACGATGGAAGTCCGCAACCAGCCCCCCAAGCAACTCTGTCTCACGATAGACATCCTCGAAAACAATCCCTTGCACATGCGTGCCGAGAATGCTTGCTGCCCATCTGTACAAAATTCCCCATATCTTTCCTTTTCCCACATGCCAGTGAGTCGCAGGCGGGTCAAAAATGGCTGCAATCGGTCCCCGATAGCACGCGCCCACGGGGAAAGTATGTGTTGAACATCTCACAGTGTGCAGGGTGCGACTAGGCGCTTTTCTGGTGGAATGCTCAGGACAGCTGTCCATACCGCCATTTCCAAGTTTCTCCATCGCATCGAGACGATGGCAGGCAGGGTTGAGCAACCAAGCCGCCAAATGCCGGGGGCTGTGGGGCACGGTTCTCTATACGTCCTTGCGGCGTCGCGGGAGCAAATGCTGCTGTTTTTGTGGGTTTGACAACTGTGCCCTATGTGCGCTCACCCAATCGTGCCCACATTTTCTGGCTTTGTTGGATCTCGTGTGTGAATACCCCAACGGGAGACGCGCCCCACGGAATTCAAGCCATTGTGAAGCGTACCTTGGAGCATAGCGTAGATTTCACGCTTTCAATCGCGCGCTTGGGATGACAAAAAGCTCGTTCGTTGCATATGTTGCAGCCAATTCGAGATCACGTTGAGCACCGCCAATTGACGACGTCGCTGGGTGACGGATGGGGCGTCTCCTGGGGCTTCCATGGGCTAACGGCACGACGCCTCTCGCGCTCTGAGCCGCCCTCGCACAGTGTCGCGGTCCTCCCTGGCGGCGAACGGAGCCACGGAAAGACAGACTATCGTGGAACATCGGGCCTGCGGTCATGCTGTACGTGGTCGACAAGCGGGCACTTGATCGTGGAGCCAACCTGCAAAAAGTTCTTTGCACTCCAACGGCACAACTGCTCAGTTTGTGGAGTCGCAATAACCGTGGTCTTAAACATCTCTGTCACAGTTACCATTACATATTAAATAAAGACTTCCCACATCCCAAAGGTTTGGCAGGTATGATATGGGGCCTTGGAAAATTCCATCGCAGCATCTCCAATGGCGTTTGAATTTTGCTAGATAATTAAATTAGGCTCGATTTTGATGCACCAAAATATCTGGATCATTTAGATACGTACTGAGGGAGATATGGCCTCCCAATCACGGGCATGTCCGAAAACTGTCATGCAAGCCTCAAGATGGCTCAGAAACTACAGTACTTGGAGCACTTCGACGAATAATTTGAACCATTTGAAACAAATTATATGGTCTATTAAAAGTTGAAGATGATTCATGTTCGAGCATGAGCCACGAATAGTAAGTATAAGTAATCATCACTTCCTTCATTCCAAAGAGGATTAACCCGGCCCCTTACTGGAATTATATTTCGCGTGACTCAACCACAGTACTGCTTAAAGCACTGTGGTGGGGCGTTCGCGCCTCTGGGCTGACCCAAACCCGTGGGAAATAGCGACGCGCGAGTGCCTGGCCGCGCCCTCGCGGGTGAGGGGCTGCGGCGGCAAGCCGAGGACTTTGTCACGCGGGATTGAGCTGGGACGCCTTGCGGCGATCAAAACGCACGCGGACGCGGAGCGGCGTGCTGGAGCTTCGGCGGGGCTGGCATTTTGCTGGTCGGCCCGTTCGGTACGGTCCCAGAAGCGTATAACGGCAGGGTAGGCTGTGGCCGCACAACTGCCTGTTTCAGTCGCGCCCAGTGTGTCCCACAGCCGCTACTCAGCAATGGCTTGGGCTAGCATGCGACAAGCTGTGGTTGCTCCGATTGGCCAGCTCTGGAAAAGATGGTGAAGAAGATCGGCGAGCGCCTCAGCTCGAGTCGCTGGACCTGCCGGTGGTTCTCAGGTTTGACTTATGCGAACCAGGTTTAGTGGCACATTTGCTGCAGAAGAGTAGGCTGTGGCCGGACAGCTGCTTGCTTCAGTCGCGCCCAGTGTGTTCCAGGGCCGCTAGGCGCCAATGATTTGGGCTAGCATGCGACAAGCTGTGGCTTCTCCGATCGAGTCGCTGGACCTGCCGGGACCGCTGTTTGACCTATGCGGACCAAGTCAAATGGCCCACGTGGCTGTAGCAACGTTGCTGCGCAGCAACGGGCATGCCCGCCCAAGCCACGGTTCTTCCGCTCTATAAGATTCGCGAGCGGCTTTGCGAAGTCACCCATCCGCCCTTCGGTTATCGCACTCGCCGGCGTTGGCGACTCCCAGTGAGAGCCAGCAAGACCCCTGAATCGTTGGTTTCTGCTGTGGGTATTTGGTGTCAGTCTGGCTGTCTAGATCGAACGAAACCGGACAAGGTTGGCCAGCGCTTCGCCTGGACTCGCTGGTCCTGCCGGCGGTTGTCAATTTGGATTAATGCGAACCACGCCAATTGGGCCACCTGGCTGTAGCAACGATGCTGCCTGCTGAAGCCGCAGTTCTTCCGCTTGACAAGATCCGCGAGCGGCTTAGCGAGGTCACCCAGCCGCCTTCCGGTTATTGCACTCGCCGGCGCCGGCAATCGCCAGTGAGGGCCAGCAATCACCCAGGAGGGCGCGCTTGTGTTGTCGGTATGAGGTGGACGACGGTGACGCCTACCCTGCTCGCGCTCGCGCCTATCCTGCTGCTCGCCACGCACCCACCGCCGGCGGGCCGTCCGCTGCATAATTTTGGATTGGCGTCCTCCTAAAATGCCTCGATTGGCCCCCACGACTGGCGGGATCTGGCGTCCGCGAGGCGCCACTTTTCGCCAAGGAAACGGCGCCTTGCAGGCGCCCATTCCGGCCACCCGCGGGGGTCTCGATTGGCCTCCACGGCCGGCGGCATCTGGCGCCCATGAGGCGCCACTTTTCGCCAACAAAACGGCGCCTTCCGGGTGCATAATCCCGCCACCCGCGAGGGCCTCGATTAGCCCCCGCAGCTGGCGAGATCGGGCGCCCACAAGGAGGCATGCCTTTGCCCACTCCAATCACCCGGGGGCCAGCTGTGTGGCAAGGCAACAGGGCGGGGGGGGCGGGGCATGGGCGGGGTGCGTCCAGCCGGAGCTGTTTGGAGGAGAGGGGCAGCTGGGCGGAGGCTGGATGAGTCAGCCGGGGTGGTCACAGCGCCCCGCCACGTGACAATCCCAGCCGGGACGGGTTTGGAACGGGCCGGAAAGGGTTGGAAGCGGAATGGAAGTGGAACGGGGAGCTGAAAAAGAACAGATACCGTTCCCATCCCAGTTCTACCAAAAAAGTTCTGGGAGCCCATCTATGGGCAAGGCGACTTGCTTGGAATTGGGGTCGCCATGCCCATGTAGGGAGAACCAGAGGGAGAAGTTCCACAAGCGCGTGCTGGTGGGCACGATTGCGATCCTGAGGAGCAACCTGGCACAGTACAGCAATGCTATCGCAACCAACTCGATTACCATGACACTGGTCCACTCCACCACAATCACCCTGCCCTGTCGATTGGCAATTATGCCAATCGCCTTTGCGAACAGCCATAGCCGTTGTCAGGGTAGTCGATGGTGCTCTGTGTGGTGGGCCCATTGTCGAACATTGGCAAGAGCTGTGAACGAGGGGGGCGCAAGGCGCATGAAGATCGACTCGTGGGCCAAATGCAGATTTTGCAAATCGCCAGATTCGACCCCGCACTCAGCTATTTGGCACAATCCATGCACAAGTTTTTGCACTAATTAATGCACCAATTCGTGCACTCTTTGGTGTGCTTTACTTGATCTTCAAAACAATGAATCTTAATGATTGTGCTTGATCATGAGTGAACATATTGGACTCAGTTTGAAGTCGTTCCCACATAGCTCCCTTTCAAGGCCTCAAGACCATTTCCACTTTGGCAATGGCATAATATACGCCTGTGGTGCCTCACAGGCCTCATAGGGACCTGTGGGTAATCCAACTAATAGCACAACGCCATGCTACCAAGTTAATCACAGAACCCCATGTGTGCAGTGTACGCTCATGTCCAGCCTTATGGCGTGCAATACAACGGCAACATAGAATGAACATACGATGCAAAGAATGTTGCGGATCCAAGACATGTTTTGTCAACTCAGGTTCTCATGCTTTGACCAACACATCGTGCTTAACTAGGCGGCACCTATGGCATGTGGCACAATCATATAATATCTCGTCATATGCATGACACAATGCACACATCACAACATTCCTAAATGTCGGATTCTGGTTGCAATAAAATAGAACACCAAGTGGAACACCTAATGCAGCTCTCAAGATATATTATTGCTGTCCAGTTGTGCAACACTTCTGATGAACTTGTCAACAACCGTGCTTGTCAACTGCTTCTCGAAGCCCACAAACCGCAAATGTCCATCACCGCCGATTCACCAAACATTGGGCCGGGTTACCCCATAGGAGCACCATGCGTGCAATGCGCAAGGCTCCGGACTTGTAGCAATTGTGGAAATTAAGAAAATTGTGGCCTTGGAGAAATCCTCAAGACGTCTCCCATAGCTTCCAGTTTTCGATCAGATATTCAAATTATTCGTTATTCTTGCCCACAAGGTTCTTAGTTCAGCCGGCCAAGTGCCGAGGGAGATATGGCTCCCATACACGGGCCATGTCGGACCAAATGTCCAGATAGGCCCAAACGGCCCCTAAACATAGTGACTTCAAGCTCTCACTACATAACGGAGAAGCAAGGGTTGCAAATAAGTCTCGCCCTGAAGATCGAGCAAAGTTGGAGAGCTGCAAAGTGGGACGTTGGCGCCTCTCAAATTGCATAATAGACAAACTTGCCTGTCTCTGCGCCACAACGAGACTTGGACGACATTTGGTCTGACATGGCCGTGTCACAGGGATCACATTTCCCACAGTACTCAGCCGATTGATCCAAGAACTTGGTGGGTCGAAATCGACGCAAGCTTTACCACCTGGTCAAACCTTCAGTGCTGTTGGAGATGATTTGATGGAATTTTCTGAGGCCCCAAACCATCACTGCCAAACATTTTGGGGCGGAGGAAGCAGTCGTTAGCAAATACAGAAATATCAAATGTAGAAACTGGATTGATAGTAATAGATGAATAGCAAATGTATAGCAATACAACAATGCAGCAACACAGCAAGAATCGCATTCGCGTGGCCTCTGCACATAGGCCATAGACTGATGACGCACTGTCTCGATAAATGACAGCCCGCCTGTCCTCCATTTAGAATGCTGTCAGCCATGTCTTGTCAGCGACTATGGGTGCCAAGATGTCCCTAAATCAATCCCAGTATTTGCACAGCCACTACTGAAATTAGCAAAAATCCGGGGCCGCACAATAGTGGCTGCACCCCAGTCATTTCTCTTCGATCTCCAATCCACCATCGTTAGCACTGCTGTGATTAATCTACTAAATTCCATCAACAGCTTTCGGGATCTATAGTTGTATATAGTCCCCGTTTTGGAAAGACCGCAACGCCCGTAATAAGCATTCCCCGGGTGCATCCCTGCAGCCACACACTCGCCAAATTTTGCAAATTTGTCGAGCCTCAAGGGAGCGAGTCTGCCACTTTGCGACTCGCCATTGTCTCGGTGCGCCTCGAGCTCAGTACTTAACGTCAAATTATCGCTTTTGGTCGACGCTGAGTGGCTGTCCATGCAACTCCCTGGCAGGTCTGCGTTGCGGTGTCACCCACTCACTCCCCGCGAGCCATCCGTCAGGCATGCCTCCGTGCATGTTTCCTGCGACCAGAGCTGCTTGCAAGATTTGAAAATGGCTAACTGATGTGGCGATCGATGGGGAATCCATCACAGACAACCGTTATTTTCAGATCCATGCAATAAGCGATTCTATGCGGGGGCAGTTCTAATGGATTTTGACCGAATTTCTTGACATTCGCGAATGACCTCAGGCAGCGCCTTAACAGAGATGTAAGACCCACAGATCCTAGAGCAAGTTCTGTCTTTGAGGAAAAGCGCAACAAAGGTGATGAAATACCGATTCTTTGGTTGCACTTAGATGCAGCAATATGCAGCAAACAACGATTTAGTCCACATAATATACTCACTGTCTCTGAACTCTTGGTAGGTTCGCAATAACGCCGGTCGCCCGTCTGCAAATGGTGTGCATTGCAACGCATCTGCTCCTTCCAATCCGCCATAAGCCCATGAGTTCAAACTACGAGCGTCCTTGGCACCGTTTTTGGTCTTGATGTGGGCGATGTGCCTGCCAAGGCATCTGCGAGGCCCGTGGGGCCTCCTCCGCCTGATCGCCGCTGGGCTTTGCAAGGGGGCCCGAGTCTTCGGGCTCGCAGCGTGGGACCAGGCCGCAGGATGGCCGGGTGCAGGGCGGCTGTGTGTGTTGTGGGAGGGCAGCGCCGTGCGGCTTGCGGGCGCAGCTGCTGGGTGCGAGTTGGGCAAGAGAAACGGTGCTACAATTGGTCAGCGAGTGTTCACCCTTTTGGGGGTGGCCGCCGCCCGGATCACGTGACAATGCAGTCATGAGGCCCATAAGATAGTATATCATACCCCAATACGGTTCCGGCGAGGGGTCTTAAATACTGGTATATCTAACCATGACCCCTCTGCCTCTAACCCAATGGAGTCGTTTCAAGAAATTACGAGCTCCTAATGAAGCACACTTTCATATGAACTTGTTCTATCATTATGTCTATTGTACTTCAATTTCCTAGGCTCCCAATTAACAGACAAAAATAGTAATCCCTATGTTTTGCACCACAGTCCTTCACTATTGAAGTCACGGGCAACCGCGAGCTTCGGGCTGTGCCACATGATTAATTAGTAAACGGCAATTAACAAGCATTGGCAACACTGTGAAATATTGTTGTGCATAGAGTGCTGAGCGGGTGTCACTAACTGTCACTGCGTACAGTATAGTACTTCTAGGTATAATAAATGATATTGTATGGTATTGTAAATAAAATGATATTGTATGATATTGTAAATGATAAATGAAGTATAATAAATGACGTTTATAAACAATTTCTCAAGTGCCTTTTGCTAACTGCCACTACGTATAGTATATTACAATAAATGATATCTGTAAACAATTTCTCAAGTAGCTTTTCAGTGTTGCATTTATTGAGACCCACAAAGGCAAATCTGCCCTTTTATTATTCGTCTTCAATCAGCACGTTCCAACTGCTTAAGCTCCATAACAACCGGAGCAACACTTGGGGATAGCAGTGCACTTTTTGGTAACAAGTGAACCACCACACTTAAGTATTTCACTACCACGATTAAGTAGCAAGCTTCAATATTGCGCTTGACAAATTCTTACTGAGAAGTGGACTATCAAGTGCAGCGCTTATGCATTGTGCAAAGCACTGGTTAGCTCCACGATCAGGTCAACGTATTTGAGGTCTCCCCGCCCTCTCCCCCCTGCCTTGTCCTGCAAAGTTTCACCCAAAATTTCAAATCAACTTCTCGTAGAGAGTTTTGTTCACACCAGCAGAGGACGGCATGTCTGCGACGCAAATTGCGACGCCATTTGACAAAAATGGACGCCATCACAGCCACTTTCTTCCCATTGCAATCGCTTTGACGGCATCATTTTGTGTCAAAATAGCATCGCAATTGGCATGGCAAACATGCCGTTTTCTACCAGTGTCAGATTAGCTTGAAATTTGACCACAGAATGGCTATGGTGCACACATTGTGTTTCAAATTTCGTGTTCAGACTCTCAAAGTTTCCGCTCTGCAACGGCCTGCCAAGCATCGCTACAGGGGTGTGTCACTGTCTTCCCGACCAGGGCATTGGTTGGGCGGGAGCGCCGGTCGCGCAAGCGCTCTGGCCAGCGGATCGAAAACGGAGCGCACTTGTGAGTGGGCTGCTGCTCGCCTCTCGAACCCGGCGTTGTTTATTTGATGGAAGCGCCCTAAGAACCATCAAAAATAGGTCCAAATGACACTTTTTTGGAACACAATAAAACACATTTCATCAAAGTTCTGCACGCCAAGAACAGAAAAATAACAAAATCCGTAAACTTTGCACACGTTCGTACACGTGTTATTAGGCCCTTTTTTTCCTAGCAAAGTTGCTTTCCCGTCTTGGGCAATGCTCACCCTCCCAAGACCTTATGACCGCGGAGAGCTTGGTTGTGAAGATTAGCGACGCTCTGTGAGCCATCTCAGCCCTTTGGAGCACTTCCAGAATGTCTTCGTCGTCGAGGTTGACAGGAATGTCAATGACGAGATGGCTGAGCCTGAGCCGCTCAGCAGCTGAGCGGTGCCGACGATCCATCCCTGTCGTGGACTTGCCAGGGTGAAGTGCTTCCTCGGGCATTCGCAAGGCCTGCTGAGCGGCAATGACGCGCTTTCTGACACAAAACCTGGTGCGCCGCCCGTCGTGGCATCCTCGCAGAATTGGTCGGTGCACCATCCCCTCGGTTGACTGGAGGGGTCAATCTTGGGCGGCGAACAACTGCTAGCGAAGACGTTTGGGTCCTCTCCCGCGCCACCTTCGGAGATGCCAAAGCCGGGTGAGGTAAAACTTTGGGAGGAGTGCAACCCCAACCAAACAAACCCATTCGTGAATCGTCCATCCCTGGACGGAGCGACAGGCATCCAGACCCAGCGCGGTGGCCGCCAGTTGCTATGCACGCAGCTTGACATTTCGCCCTGTGCATGCGGTTCCCCGCGTGCGTTTTGAATTGCAAGCCGCATCCAGGCTTATGCGGCCAACAGTTTTCCGTTGGGGATCGCGCAAAGGCAGTGAAATTTGCTACTGGAGCACTCTCGGGTCGCACGCACGGCAGTCCACACGACGTAGCTCGCCATCGCACCGATGCCTCGGGGTTTGTCTCCGCCGTCGCGGAGAGGCGGCCAACACGAAACAGGCGATTTCTTGCGGAACCGCCTGTGCGGTGGTGCCCGCAGGTTTCCGATATTCGGGTACTTGAATGGGGAACTCACCTTCAATAGTCTGGGAAACCACCAAAATCTTTCAAAGTTCAACGATTCAAATTTCAGATTTCAAAAATTCAAAGTGCTCCTGTCGGTGGATGGCAGAAGGCTGCAGAGCAGCGTGCTATTGCGGTATGGCAATGGAGGCTGCGTTTCCCAAGTCGAAAGGAAAGCTTGGCAATTGCCGGCATCTGAGATGCAGCAAACGCCATCAAAATGTGGCGCCCAGCTGTCGGCGGCATTCCCCAAGGCGGCTGAAACTGCAATTCCATCACCTTGGCCAAAAGGCAAGTGTAGAGCGCGGTCGAAAGCGCGGTCGAACTGTGAAAAGCGAAAGTCCTGCATTTGTCATTTGGAGCCAACAAGTACATAACAACAGAAAATGCAGCAATTCTCTGGTTTAATGCAAATTGAATGCGCATTGGTTGAATAGAATTCCCCGGTGGCCGGGAGGCATTGCGCCAAGGAAACGCTCAAGTAAGGTCCGTGTGACAAGGCGAAGCCCATGGAGGCACTCCGCAGGCTCGGCAGAGCTTGGTCGCCACAGGGTTTGGAGCACGCTACTGGGAAAGCCACTTCAGCAAAGCTCCGCACAGTATCACCAAGTCCTGTGCCGCATTTCACTCTTTTTTGCCACGGGCATTCAAGGCGCTGTCAGGAAAAGCAGTTGAACAAAGTGCCGTAAAGCGCCACCAAGTCTCGTGCCACTTTGTCGAAAGACAAAGTCAAAGTGTTGTGCGCCGGGCTGGAGCAGAGATAGCCGCAACACTAGCAGAGAGCACAATTTTCGCGGTCCCACTGCAATGTCACGTGGACACTAAGTTGCGCCGTGACGGTGACTCCGATGACATAAAAGTAAACGAGGTGGCGTCGATTAGTCTCAAATGACACCGCGGTTGGCATCACGAAAAGCTGCCGGTGCAACTGTTGGCTGTCTCGAGGCTGAGGTTGAGAATGGAATCGAGAAGAAGGAAACACCAGCAGAAAACAACACTTGGGCGATGCCAAAATAAAGCAGCAGTTGACAACGACATATTCCACAGCCACATTTGAGATGCCATTTGACATACATCGATGCCATCATGGCTGCTTTTGCGCCGGCACAGCCACTGCGATGGCGCCACTTGTTGTCAAATTGGCATCGCGGATGGCACCGCCGAAATGGGGTTACCTGCTAGTGAAAGATCGGAACGCTGCCGGCCATCGGAGAATGTGAGATCGCCCAGGGAGAGAGAGGCGGGCAGGGCGGCTGCCCGATGCAGCGCAGGGCAGCGGGGCCACTCCGCGGCTCGTGGCTTCGGCATTGCAATTGGGGCGAGGATTGCCAGAAGGACCGGCGGCCGAGAGATGGAGATGGACGGTGAGACTGAGGGCAAGAACGAGCGAGTGCTCAGAATGCGGCCTGGTTTCCGGAGGCTAGTCCCGCAAGATGAGTTGCAGAGAGCGCATCGGCAGGGCCACTCCGCGGACTCGGCAGGGGCGGGCTGGCACAGGCTTAGGCGCAGCGAACGGCGCGAGGATTGCCGCAACGACTGGCTGCGGCGACATTGTGGCTGAGATCGAGCGGCGCGCGGGCGTCCTTGCCCGACCGCTCCCCTTCCGACTTGGGGGCGGCGTCCGTCAGGGCGCGCCGCCTCGGCCCGAGAGTCTCGGGGCGCCCATGCGTTGACTCGGTCGACGCCTGGGCGTCGATTCGTTGACCCGGTCAACGCTTGAGCATTGACATGGGCGGCGCGCAGGTCGCTTCCGGGCCGCGGCGGCCAGCGGGAGGGGCCGCGGGGCAGTACTTTATTCGGGGTGACCACGGCGGCCAGGCCCAGTACTTTGCGCTGTGCTCCTCTCCCGAGGTCCGCTCCAGTACATTGCGCGCTCGTTGTCATTGTCGCTCGTTGTCCCTGCTCGGGCAGGGACTCGTCCCCGGTACAGTAGGGGTCCCTATGTAGCGCCCCCCCGTGACATGGCCAAAAGGGGGGCGGTATTTGGGGCTCGGGGTGCCCTTAGGGGGTACCCTGGCGGCCGTTGTAGGGAGTACCCCAGCCGCCCGTGTAAGGGCTACCTTGCCTGCCGGTATAGGGGGTACCCTGGCCACTGTTGTAGGGGGTTACCATGGCCGACTGTGTAGGGGATCCCTGGCCACCGGCGCAGGGGGTACCCTGGTCGCCTGTGTACGTGCAGATCCCACTGCGCAACAAAGCTGCATAAAGTACTACACAGATGCTGACAAGCCAGAAAAGTGGGGGCTATTGAGGGGCCGCTTACAGGGACCCCTGCTGTACTTTGCGCATCGCCCCATCCGGCTGCGCCAGTGCCTTAATCTCGACGCCAGCACTTCAGCCCGAAAAGGCGGCACTTTGCCGGCCGGCGCCAGTACTTCAGCCCCAGAACTCGCCCCGCCCGCCGCCGCCAGTACTTTAGCCAAAGAAACCCGCCCGTCCCCGGCCCCGCCCAGTACATTACCCCGTCACTTTCTTCGAGACCCGCGTGGAAGGGCCGCGGTGCGTCACGCCCCCGACGCTCGCCTAAGCCCCCCGCGGCCCGCCCTTAAGTACAAAGTGCCCACCCCGCTGACCGCGTTGACCATCCGTTGACCGTGTTGACCCACTGTTTGACAGTTTGGCCCCTGCCCGCTCCCGACCGACCGCGTCCACGGTAACGGAGGCGGCATGGCGTCACGGCGTCGCGAGAGTTCGCGCGGCGTGGAGGCGCAGGCGGGGAGGGCACGGCCGAGGCTGGTGGGGCTTACCGCGCGTTGACCGCGTTGACCATCGGTTGACCGTGGAGCCGCGGGAGTCGCGCGGTCCGAGAGTTCCCGATTCTTCGAAGCGCGCCGACAGCCGCGGGGCGGATGTTTTTTACCGATCGAGTATCGGACTTCGGCGCCATGTGGGATTCCGCCCGGCACGGGGGTCCGGACCGGGCGCCGGTTGTGACCCGCGTTGACCGGGTCAGCGGGGGTGGCGGCGATTTTGTTGACAGGGTCGACAAGGGCGGCGGTGGGGGATCCCTGGGCCCAGGGGGGTGGAGCGAGTAGGCGGAAGACTTCGCGAGGCGCCGCGTTGCGATGTCCCATGTCACGCCCGGGGGCATGAATGTGTCGAGGGGTAGAAAAAACGGGGCTCGGTGTTTGGGCGTGGGCTTGAAAATAAGAGCCGTGCGCCGTTGTGTTGCAGGCGGGAGGGAGTGGTCCCTGGGATGACGCGCGTCCTGGGAAATGTGCTTTGGCGCGACGTGCTGGGTTCACGTTTGACGGCCGCCAAGCTGTCAGCGAATGGGGCAATGGGGTCACGGAAACTGATTGAAGCGCTTTGTTTGCATCGTGTCCAAAATTGCTCCATTAGTGTCAAAGGGCATCGCAGTTGGCGCCACCAAAACAGCGTTTGCTACCAGCGTAGGAGCCCGATCGCCGGGCACAGCTGCCACAGCACCGCTGCGGGGAACCCCAATGCATATGCATGCGGTCAAATGAAACATTGTAGAGCGGCAAAGGCTGTTGGGCAAAAGGGAGTGCTTTTTTGCAGCACAACACGCCATGGGGTTCAATATTGGCGTAGGTTTTGAGCACCATGGCCTGCAGCGCGCAGCGCCCGTATGCAAGGCCATATGCAGGAACCAATGGCAGGCTGGAGCTTTTGTGCTGCGCCATTGTGGTGTTCACTGCATCACAGCATCTTGCAGCATTCTGTCACTCACAACGGGTACAGGACCCAGTATTTAGCAGTGATGCCAGTCCTTGGGAGTAGTGGTTGAGGTATCTAGTGTTCTTGCCATTGTAGCACATTCGCCTGAAAGGGTCCATTGCCTTCAGTTGTCAGCATTGGTATGCAGCCAACCACTGTGTCGTAGTGTACTGTGCGGCCCCAAGTGGGAACAGCTGCTACAATGAGCTGTCCACCGCAGTGGCAACCCTTGTCAATGTCATTGGGAGCCTGAACACGCTGCTTCCGGATCTTGGCTGTCTTAACTATTGGGACCCAGAATGCATAAAGTACCCAATACTGCAGCGTTTGTACATTACTGAGTAATGTACCCAGCATGGTGCATGTCAACTACGCAGTACTCTACAGCACGGCTGTGTGCAGTACAGCACAGAGTACTGTTTGCCACCAACTCGTGTGGGCTGCCCCAGCACTGCTTCGGAGCACGGGCCGCAGGCCAGCTTTTCAGGCTCAATTCAGTTAGGAATTCAATTTAGCGCAACTTCAATGTGTTTCGATAATATCAATATATCTATGGGTTCACTAGCGATGTACACCACCTAAACATGTCGGTGTCAGGACATTGCCGAAGGTTAGAGGCAGCCATTGCGGTTCAGCTGACAACTGCGCATCGGTGTGCTTGGAATGTCAAGTATTGCCAGAACTACTGAACGCCTGCCCTGTACGTTGTGCTCTTGCTTCGCTCTGGCCTTTCGCTTGAACATTTAGCGGCGTTGCCTGCCACAGGTGGGCAAACGCACTGCATGCAAAAGCTTGCTGCAGCTTCCCTGAGGCACTGCCGCCACTGTTTTCGCCACCACATATTCATTTGCATTTACTAAATATTCCAAGTTTCCACGTTGACAGTTATGTTGGAATGTCGGACACGAACGTTGGATACTGAAAAATTCTGCCATCATAACTGCAGCTGATGCTACTAGCGTTTCTGCAGCTGCCACTGAAGTAGTGGATGGCGCAGACTGAAGCCCAGTTTCTATAGAAAGCAGCATGAGCCTCAGTACTTAACAGTGCCTCCTTAGTACGCAGAGCGCTTCCTCATACCACTTCTTTCCTCGAGGACGCTGCGAGAAAACTGTCGCCTTTTCACCCGAGCTTGAAAATGAGAAAGCATTTCAGACCATAGGGCCGAAAAAAGAGCCATGCGGAATGTGTGAGTGGACTCAAAACTTAG
This sequence comes from Ostreobium quekettii, assembly GCA_905146915.1. Taxonomy (NCBI): domain Eukaryota; kingdom Viridiplantae; phylum Chlorophyta; class Ulvophyceae; order Bryopsidales; family Ostreobiaceae; genus Ostreobium; species Ostreobium quekettii. The sequence continues at coordinate 2,099 of CAJHUC010000328.1, read as the reverse complement.
AAATTTAAAGTACTCTGCACTTTGAGAATTATGCAAAGCAACACAGCATACTGGAGTAGAGCTGAACTGCGAATTTTAAGTTGCATCTAAAAGTGCCACAGATCCCTTGTTCTCTCAGAAAGTGGGTGCAAAAGCCGGCGGTGTCAAGGGCTGCTTAGAGGTGCAGTGCGTTGCTCAACAGCGTTTGTGCTCTGCACTTTGCAGTACTCTGTAGCGGTTTGCAGTACTTTGCAGTGCTCGAACATTTTGCCACGCAGTTGCCACACCCTGGAGCCAATGACCTGCACGCGGACCACATCGGGTGCACGGTTTCTGTACAGAAACATGTAACATGTAACGTGTAACACGTAACGTGTAGCACGTAACATGGGTTGCATATACCATGTGACATGTAGCATGTGTTACATGTCACTTGTTACGTGTGGCGTGTGACACTGTGCAACGTCAGCGAGCTAGCCCAGCTTTGACCTCGTTTGACCTTGCTTGTGCCGCGCCTCGAAACGAAGCCTAATTATTTTAATAATAATAATAATAATAATAGTAATAATAATAATATAATAATAAGTAATAATAATAGTAATAATAATAATATAATAATAATAATAATATAATAATAATAATAATAATAATAATAATAATAATAATAATAATAATAATAATAATAATAAGAAGAAGATGATGATGATGATGATGACGAAAGAGGCAACAAAAAGACAGCGCAAAGATTCGCCCCATTCCGTCCCGGCAGTTTCGGTTCACTTTCTTTTAGTTTTGCTCTCTGATTCTGATTTTGTTAACTTATTATTCATTGTGTTGTCTGTTATCCAGGCCGCTTGCGATATCAATTTACGATCTACAATACGTTGACGAAATTTAAGCAGGGGGTGAATTGCTGGGAACAGATGAATCCAGTCAGCTAATTAGTAAATGTTTAGTCCACCTAATTGAATCTTATACAATGAAATATCTGGCTAGTTGATCTAGTCCATTTGGAACGAAATTAGCGTCCATGAGATTCGCCGGTTGACAATCGATCTCTTAAAGAGCAGGTTAGGGAACTGTTTAGAGCACCAGACAAGGTCTGAGGAGGCAATACGGGCCAGGCGTAAGGCACATGCCGCCGGCCACGTCTATACACATGCCATTCAGCCTTTCTGAGAAAACAGCGCAACAAAGAACTGCAAAGCACTGGTCCTTCCTCCACATTTTTGCTGACTAGTACCTAGTCGTCGACGCTACGGACAACGCAGGAAACTACAGGGCTCTATAGACGACATTAGTTTTGTCAGTTTTTTGCGTCTTGGTGGTGCTCCATTGCTCCTGGTCCTCCCAAATGGGAGGTCGGGCCAAATGGGGAAAACTGACACCAAAACGCACGTGCGACGTTGCATCGTTGACCGGCTGAGTGCGCAGCCGCCGCATGTTATGATTCAATATTACAACCATTACATTGATTAATACAATTTCAACGGAATAATTACAGCTACAATTACGTTAAATTAATTGCAGCTACAACTGCGTTGAGTGCGGCAAGATGCCAGGCCTCTCCGATAGACACAACGCACCAATTTCTGAATTCATCGAGCGTTTGGACAGCGCAGAAAGTGAGCAAACCTGTCCCTGGGAAAGAGTGGCACGAGGGCCAGTGCTTTTCAGTATTGAGCGAATTCGGTGCCGAAATGCCGGACCGAGCCTATGCGATTGCGGACCTGTACAGAGCAAAGAAACATTGAACACCACAAAGAAACATGTTTCCCTGCGCCAGCGTTGCAGGCCAGAGCACCGATGCTAAATCAGCACCGCGTTAGATGTACACCGCTTGCAATCACCTGGAATCACGTGAAGTGTGCACCACTTGCTCTCAATTGGACTATCTCTTCTTTGCACGCATCAAACGACGAATAAATTCGCATAATTGGCAGATCTATTTTCACTTGTATTTTTTCTTAATTTACTTTTGCTTTATTTTCACCGACTGTCTGCGGCTCTGTCATGGTCAGGATGGGCAGGACGTTTCTGGCGGAGGCTGGGGCGCACTCCCTTACACCCTGCTGGACGCGGTCAAAGCGACCGTTGACCAAAAACTTGACCCGCGGTTC